>CAXAMN010011226.1:58230-69267 GCA_963970005.1 Durusdinium trenchii
CGCTAGTAGTAACAAGTGCCTTACTAGTAGTAACAAGTGCATCGCTAGTAGTAACAAGTGCCTTACTAGTAGTAACAAGTGCATCGCTACTAGTAACAAGTGCCTTACTAGTAGTAACAAGTGCGTCGCTACTAGTAACAAGTGCCTTACTAGTAGTAACAAGTGCATCGCTAGTAGTAACTGTTGGTGGTTGGGCATGTTCCTCACCCCGTTTCAACCCTCTCAAAACGAACAAGAAACAAGTGCAAGCTGAACACCCTTCTTTGCCAGTGACCTCGTGGTCTTGTCGTGGGTTTCTCGACCCTTCAAGCTTCTCTGAGCTTGGCTTCATGAAAAAGGGCTGCAGAATGCAGCAAGTAAAAGGCGTGTCGTCCTTGTGCAGGGGTCATGCATCAACACTCCCCCTGCCTTGCAAAAAGGCAACACGATGCCAGGCCCCTCACCACACGAGTACTCCAGGTCAGAGACCCTTCTTCCAGCATGTGTGATGAGGGCGGCAAACCATCAGCTCAAGCCCTTCATCTTTTGACAGCATCGTGAACTGTCGGTTCAAGGCCAACCAGGCCGGGTGGCAGCACAACCAAAAGCAACAATTCAACTGCATCGTGCCAGCCAGCAGCCTAGCTTCTCGCCCCTTTCTTTCCCTTTTCTTTTCATCAAAACTGCAATGCCGAAAAGGCATTCATTCCATCCTCCAGGCCAACATGGCCATAGGTAGGCTGCCAGGTAGGAGCGGCAACCCCCCCTTTTTCCTTCTTTCATTCTTTTCTTCACATGTTGAGCTCCCTCTCGCGGAGCTCCTGTAGGCACCTGACACACGGGCTGTAGCGCTTCTCAGATCCCGTAGCGCAAGCCGGTGGTCGAGCAGCATCAACATGGTAGATCACGCCCCATCCACGAGACCAAAGGTGTTCACCCCTTCGGACATGGGCCATGTCGATGGTGAAGCCGCATCGATGGCATGGAGGTGAGCTCCGGAGCACAGATGAGGTGAGCGTGGGGCATGAAGTGATACACCCATCCCTTGGTACCGCCGGCCTCCATCTCCGATGGGCGGTTCGCCATCACGTTGAAAGGCTCTTGGACATGCCTTTGCCGCAGCCTCGGAGGGACCAGAAGGTCTCGGTTGTGGAGGTGTTGGATCCCATGCTTCATCAGCCATCATATCCCGGTAGTCTCTCTCCGTTGGGTGGTAGAGAGTCTCATCTTCATTGGTCTGAGGATCCTGTGGTGGAGCATCCGGCAACACTTCATGATCACCAGCAGGGACCTCTTGTTCAGGCTCTTCTTGGATGCCAGTGAGCGTGACATCCGAGTGTGACTGGGAGGTGTGCCCGGATGAACTCGAGGTCGGAGGAATGCCAGCTTGTGCCCTTTCTTCCGGAGTGAGGGAGGAAAGCCATCGCAGCAGCCATTCTCGATTTTGCAGCCCAAACTGACTTCTTTCTTCAGCTGACATGGGGCGAGCCGGACCATACGCCCAATCAACAGGTTCCCCTCTTGAGGGCCTCCTTTCCCTTGTCCTTTTCCTTTTTTCTTTCCTTTTGACCTGGCACTTGGCCTGTTGACTTCTCGACCTTGCCAGTCGACCGTGATGGAACTTCCCTGGGATTCCGACGTGGAACTGCCAGGTGGCCCAAGTGCCGGCGGCTCATATTGTTGACCAGCAGCAGCGTCACCATCATTGATAGCTGGTGCCAGAAACCAAGCGCAGAGGCGTCTGAAGAGCAGGGTGGCCAAGATGACAAGGACGGTGTATAGCATCATGAACAGTTGAAGCGGCTCAGAACCGGCTTGGTCAGAGGGATTCTCATCTTCATCACTCTGATTTCCTTGGGCCTTTGACTTGGCGATAAGCGCCATGAGTACCGCCAGTTGCAACTGTCGTCCGCTATAGTTCATCTTCTTTTGCTTTCCTTCATCTTCTTCTCTTCTTTCTTTGCTTACCGCCTCTGGGCCATCCTCCTTTCCTTTCTTTTCTTTGCTTGCCGCCTCTAGGCCATCCTCCTTTTCTTCCTTTTCTTCACTTGCCACCTCTGGGCCATCCTCCTTTTCTTTCTTTTCTTCATCCACCTTCTTTTGTAGAACCATGGACATCAACTCTTTCAGCTCCAAGGTGCGCTGACTCGAAAGAGGTTTCGTGCCGAGATCGGCAATCGTGATTGTGCCGGGCATGTGTCTCACTCGCCAGTCAAGGGTGGTGATCCTCCAACGAACATGTTGCGCCCTCAGCCTCAAATGCCTGGTGCGCCAGTTGGCATGACCATCGGAGAAGAACCCTGTGGCCGCAAGGTTATCGACGAAAAGGGTCTTCACATAGGGTTCCTCATGCTCTTGGATCATGCTATCAACTGCATCACCAGTTTGGAGACCTTCAATGGCTTCCAGCAGCTCCGACTCGGCAGTGGACAAAGCCGGAAATGGTTGGCGCCCACTTTTCCAAAACATCAGCGCTCCATTCCACAACACCATCACAGCGCCATGGGAAGCTTGGGTTTCGGGTGAGGCTGCAAAGCTCGAGTCCGTGTAGACCTCCAAAGACCTTGGACCCCCATCCCATCCTTCTCCCTTTCCAGGTTGAAACTCCAGTCCTTCATTGGGAGTTGACTTCAAGTACTTCCAGACTTGGGTGGCCTGTTCAATCACCCAGGATGGATGCGGCAGAATTTCTTGGGCGCATCGACTTGTAGCGAAAGCCACATCGGGTCTTGTGCGGGTTGACAACCACATCAGTTCGCCAACGAGCTTCTGGGCTGCATTGACCAACTCTGGAGTAGGCTCTTCAGGTATCGGGGCAACTTCTTTAGACATAGGGACCTTCGCATTCCTTGCCTCTGGAATCCCTTCTTTGTCCTTGATGTAATCTTCTTGTGATGCCCGATATCCTCCTCCAATGGTTTTGGTGATCTCCATACCCAAAAATTTGACCTTCTCTTTTCCCACTTCTTCAGGCGTGGAGGTCTCCCACTGGGCCTGTAGGACTTGGATCACCTGGTTGATGGTTTTTTCGTCACTTGTAACCATCAGGTCATCAACGTAGACCAACAAAAATCCGACCATCTTTTCTTCACGATCTTCATCTTCACCATCACCGAGCATAATGCTCCATAGGTTAGGCTCAGCTTCGGCCTGGACAAATCGATGTCCCTGGGGTGAGGTCAACTTCCTCAGCACCTGGTCCCGGTAAACCCCCCGGCAGCGCGGAGACTGGCGAAGACCGTACATAGCCTTTTGAGCCAGGTAGTAGTCCTTAGGCCCCACATGGCCCGTCTTCAGAAGAAGGGATGGTGGCTTCAATACCACCATGGTCGGTTCTTGACCTTCAGCTTCGATGTCCAGCGGAGCATTGAGGAACGCTGTTCGAATGTCCAGCACCGATGCCTTCCAGCTCTCTTCAGCTGATCGCTTCAGGACGTAGCGAAGGCAAACGGCATCCGCTCCTGACGCGTATAGGCGTTGATCCTTCTGTTCCGCTGATGCTGGATCGACGAAGTTGCCACAGGCGACCAGTCTGATCTTTCTTCTTGGACCAGGCTTCAAGGTGATCACTACCTTCGAAGGCAACACCTCCAGCTTTCTTCCCCACTTTTCTTGGAGGGATTTGAACTATCGATCCGTCGAAGAGCCTTTTTCTCTTCAAACAGTTGGTAGAGCTCTTTCCGGATGGCTTCATCCCATTTGGGAGCTTCTCGAAGAAGTTCTTTTGGGGAGACCACCCTGGTTCGAAGGACGGGTTCCTCTTCTTTGGGCATAGCACTTTTAACCTTCTTCAACTCCTCATAGGCGACATCCATGACCTTCGTTTCATCCTTAAGCATGATCACACTTTCCTCCAGGACGATGTTGGAGATCCTTTCCAGGTGCCGTTCTCTTTCTTCTTCAACCACTTCATATTCATCTTCTTCCAACTTCATACTTTTGGCTCCCATTTTTCCCCTTATCCTTCTTCGGACTTCATAGGGACCCTCAGTCCTCAGCGGCCTTTGTAACAGCCATCCAAGTTGATTGGCTCGGCTCAGGTTCCTGGGTCTTCATGATGAAGTACGGGGCGATCGCCGTAGAGCCATTGTCTCTCAACACCAGGTGACCGTGAGCATCGGGTCTTGGGGCCAGGTAGCGCACCTTCTCACAAGTCGCTTCCAATTCTTTTGTCTTCCAGAATCTTCTTTTGACCAGGAGCTCATGACCAAAGGGCGGGACATCCCCCAGATCGAGATCGGCCATGCGTCTTCGCTCCCGCTCGTGAACATAGTGGCGTGCTTGAGGCCATCGACCCGCCGGCGTACCAGCCATGCCAAGGGCCCGACGGATGTGGAACTTCACTGTTTGAATCGCTCTTTCCGCGCGCCCATTGGACTGAGAAGAGACTCCTGCCGTTGTGGTGCGATGGATGTCCCTTGAGCGGCACCACTGGGTAAGGGATCTTCCTCTGAATTCTCCCCCGAGATCAGTGTGAAGCCTTGCCACGTGGTAGCCCATCACCCTGAGCTGGATGTACATTTGCTGGATCGTGGACAGCACCGTCTTCTGATCCTTTGAGGCCATCGGAATGGCGAGTCTGAAGGTGATCAGGTCGGGGTTCTCTTTTTCTTCACTCACTTCAACTTCCTTCATCTCCTCACCTTGTTCGCCTTCTTCCGCCACACCTTCTTCTTCATCTTTCTTTTCATTTCCTTCCTCCTCATCTTCTTCTTCAAGCAGCACCTCATCAGAATCAGCCAGTTCATCATCTGGTACTGGCGGATGCTGTTCTTGAGGAAGAAGCCAGGTGTAGGTACCAACGAGGATGTACTTCATCCAGTCTTTACCATCTTTGGCGACAGGATATGGACCAGCAGTGTCCAGTGACAGCGTCGCTGCCAGTGGATGTGTGACCTTTCGATGAGGCCGGGACTTAGCGCTTTGCTCCTGGCAGGTGCGACAGTCTCTTCGGAAGGGCACGTGCCGTTTTGACAGTGCTGCTCCCATGTCATCTTTTTCAGCTTTGGTTCCTCCTCCACATTTCCATTGATGTGAAGAGCGCAAGCTTCAGCAACCGATCGACATAGTCCTGGAACCCAGCGAGCAAGTGAGGATGACAGAACCTTCTGACCTTCTCCTCTGCTCTTTGATCCAGGGTTTTTTTCCTTTTGGTAAGCGGAGCTCAACATTGGCGGCCAGAGTTGTAGGCTTCACCGGAGCATCCTTCTTCCAGGGTTCGTAGTCTCCCTGGTTCAGGTTGTGGACTTGCAGATGAGCGGCACTTTGAAGCTTCTTCCGTACCCCAGAAGGAGACACACGAGGGCATGTAATCCTTGGGGTCGGAAGGCTGCTCTAGTAGGAACATCACTTCTTCCTTGCTTTTCTTTTCTTCATCTTCATTTGTTGAATCCTTCAACTTGGCAGCCATGTCCGCGACCAGGAAGAGAAAGATCTGGCGCCACATTAGGACGTCGTCCTCTTGACACATGGCCATTTCTTCAGGGCTGTAGGAACTGATGCCCCATGGCTCCTCTCAAGATCGTACAGGTCGTGGGCCACCAGGATAATGTCGCAAAACGGATCGAGTGCGACAGTTGGGTCCTCCAATCACCGCCGCCAAATCCCCATCAAGCGCCAAACGAAGTAGGCCCCTGTAGGCCTTCGAATCCAGGGACGCCATGTCATGATCTTCACCCCGTTGCAAATCCACCTCCAAGGTACGGCTTCCCAAGCCATGCTCTTCCATAGAGTGAATCCTTCGCGTTTTCCCGCGTACAAATGCAGGATCACCGAGCCAGCTGCCTTCAGCCGCTTTCGTTGATGCCGGTTGGCAGGAAGATCCTTCCACTCCCCCGGTTGTTGGACCAAGGCTTTCTTGACATGGTCCGGAAGTTCTGCCAAAGCTGGATGGCCTTCAACCATAGACTTCATCCACTCCACCTCCCTTTCAGGGTGCGTTTCACCCACCAGGTGAGCTTGCTTAACTTCTTGTGTGCGATCTTCATACTCTTGGATGAGCTCGAGGGCAAGCTGCTTGGGGATTTGTGGACACCCCGCTTGGATGCTGATAGGCAGAGATCCTTTTGTAGGATGGGAGACTTTCATGCCATGCTTTTTCCAAGAGATCTTGCATCCTCCACCGGCCAGCATTCCAAGGGGCACTATCGGTTCCACTTGTAGATTTGTTGACACCATCACCCCCGATTCAGTCATCAAAAGAGGTGTTGTTCGGCCATCAGCCAGGGACACAGAGATCTTCTTGAACTTCTCGAGGCAGTCCGTAGATGCAAGAGGCCTCAGGGGATGCGTAGCACCAGAATCCAAGAGTCCCCATTCTTCTTCTTGGGAAGACCCCATCTTCGCTTCGCGAACCGGGTCAACATCAAGGTTTTGATACTTTTCTTGATCTCATCAAGCTGCTGACGCAATCGGCTCAGCTTAGCTTCCGAAGCTTCTTTGTCCTTCATCGCCTTGAGCATCTTGTTGGCTTCAGCGAGAAGTTCATCCATCTTTTCATCATCTTGACCTCCACTTCCTTTTCCTCCTTCCTCGCCTTTAGGATCCTTCTCTTCTTCTTTTTCTTTCTTGACCTTCGGTGGCGAGTTGGGAGCAGCTCCACCTGACGTTTCCTTCGTAGGGCAGGTAGGGGCTAGGTGCTTCGTGGAGCCACGCAAGTAACACCTTTTGTGTTCATCCTTTTGGTCATGCGACCATTTGCAATCACGGCCACGACGACATCCGGCCTCGCTGAGGAAGAACTTGCACGGCGGCTTGACTTCCATCTCCTTCAACTTTCCTTCACTTCCCTTGGTCTTCTTTTTGACCTCCTCAATCTCCTTCACTTTGTTTTCTTCCTTTTTCGTAGTTGCACCGCTTCGTTTCTCAGCCAAGGAGAGCTGTTCGATCTCGGCAATGAGATGGGTTGCAAACTGGCTGACCGAAAGCGCATTGGGGTTGGTGTCGACCTGAAGAGCATTCCGGGCCAAAGGCACCCGGAACCGCAGGCTTTCATTGCCATCCAAGACTCGCTTCGTCAAGCGATTCAGACCCTTGACCAGAATGGACGGGTCAGGTTCGGTGGCCCCAATCTCCTGAGCCCTTGCACGCCAACGAAGCCATCGACGGAGGCCAACCACAGTGTCGTGCAGATTTCCTGGTTCCGTTGGATCTTCAAGGTTCCGCAGGAGCATCTGTTTTTCGCTGATACCACCAGGGCAGTAGGTGACATGAAGATGGGCGAGGATGGCGAAGACTGACAACCTTCTTGTAGCCACCAGTTCATCTTTCTGAACTTCTGGAATTGCCTTCAGCAACAGGGTGGCCATTCGCCGTTCCAGCTTCGCCCACTTTGGAACACTAAGTGATGATGGAGGCACAGGTTCATGCTTGACCCGATCCAAGGGAGCCATTACCTGGTGGTCTTGGTACCACTTCTCAACCTCAGTCATCATTCGACCCCACCAAATGTCAGAGGTGGTCGTCAGGTCAGCCACCACCGGCTGAACAAGAAGCAGCCAATCACCCAGCTGCAACTGCGAGGTGGAACCATGTAGAGGATGTAGAACAGGTAGTTCAGCAACCTGACGGACAATCTCCACCCCCTTCACCGTTCCTTGAGCTTCTTGTCCCTCCGAAATCTGTCGTTGGAGAGACTTCATACTTTCCACCAAAAGTGTCATCACTTCCATCTGTTGAACTTCAGGGGATAGTTTGGCTCCCCCGGTTGTAGGTCTAGGCCCCTTCATCTCCCCTGTCCCGTAGGATGGACTTCGACCCTTCCTCTGTTGTTCTTTTGAGCGGGGCCTGGAACCCTTGACCCCATAGCGAGCCGGGTAAGTAGACCACGGTGTGCGTCCTCGGGCATGTAGGTCATCAATCCCCGGAATCCCGTTCGGTCCCTCTTCATCAGGGGTGTTGAAGTTGGAGGCACTTCTTGGTCTTTCCATTTCTTCTCCTTCCTTCCTCTTCTTTTCTTCAACCTCCAACCTCTTCCGGTCTTCCCCTTCAATCCTCCATTCATAGAGCTCCTGCTGAAGGCGATCATTTTCACGTTGTTGGGCATGGCATAGATCAGTGGGCCGTTGCACATCCTGAGAGACCTGCCAGCGCCACATGATTTCCTCTTCTTGTTCTTCTCGCTCCTTAGCTCGACGGGTCCTTCGGGGATCATTGGAGCTCTCTTCACATCTTCTCAGCTCTTTCTTCCTCTTCCATCTCCACCACCCTTCTATACCCTTCTTTCTTACCTCCTCTCTTTCCTTCCCTTTTTTCTTCTTCTTCTTCCAGAAAGGCCGGGCGAGACACCTGAGCAGGCCGATCATCACCTGAAGAGGACGGCATCAGACCTGGGCCGAAGAGTTGTGGAGCACTTCGAGCAGATGCCTTAGCTTCACGGATCTGCTCCTGGGTGAACAAGGGCTGCATGGTTTGAGGTGTCGGTGGAGCCAACGGAGCCAAGGTCGTGGGCTTTCCTTTTGGGGCTTGAACCACACTCTCTTTCGAGCCACCGCTCTTGAACACCTCCATTTCAGTCTTCCCTGTTCCTGTATTCCCCAGCCCTGTTGTCGATCGAGCCGGGGTGCTGAATTCCTTTTTGGCTTCTTCTTCTCCTACACCAGCTTCGAGCTCTTCCGTCGGTTGCTTCACCTCCAGGTCTTCGCGGACATCAGCAGGAGGTGGCAAAGCGAGCGGCCCATCGTCACGGTCCATGATTCGACGGCGCCGGAGCATAGACGGGTGTGGATTAGAAGAACTTTCCAACGTTGGGCTCATAACCTGTTGGTGGTTGGGCATGTTCCTCACCCCGTTTCAACCCTCTCAAAACGAACAAGAAACAAGTGCAAGCTGAACACCCTTCTTTTCCAGTGACCTCGTGGTCTTGTCGTGGGTTTCTCGACCCTTCAAGCTTCTCTGAGCTTGGCTTCATGAAAAAGGGCTGCAGAATGCAGCAAGTAAAAGGCGTGTCGTCCTTGTGCAGGGGTCATGCATCAACAGTAACAAGTGCCTTACTAGTAGTAACAAGGACGCTACTAGTAACAAGTGCCTTACTAGTAGTAACTTTAGGGAAACGAGAAGATCAAGCCTAGTATCCCTGTGCTCATCACCCTTTCTAATAGTTGCTAGCAAACATGTTTTGCACTGATGTTAAGCTGCCGCACAGCACTTTAAACACACAAAGCTCTTTTGGCGTCCTTCTCGCTGAGCTCTTTGGCCGCTTGGATCTGCTTTCCGATGCGAACCCACGGAGGATCCAATCCCAAGAGCTCACGGACGTCCACACTGAGCCTCCTCTTCGCAAAGGTGGTGGGAACCAAGCTGCCGAAGGGAAACGCTGTCTTCCTGAGGGGGGGTAGGCCGCGGAGGTCGCTAGGTAGCGTTAGAACGCTTACTAAAGCTACCCTAGAGGCAGCGGGGGAAGCTTCCTTGAAGAAGCGCTTGCACTATTCATTTGGTTCTTAGATTTAAGGAACACTTACATATTATATACATGTATGTATGTATGCATGCATGCATGGATGGATGGATGGGAGGGAGGATGGATGCATGTAGTTTTTTACAATCGACTTCAATGCATTATGCAAAGTACAAGGCGCAAACTGTAAACCCAGTTCCATGTGCTGAGACATCCTGTATTCTTCCGCAAAAAAGGGGCATGAGTGGGACCATATGGACAAATATGTTGCTGTGCAATAAAACAAAACCACCAAGCTTCACAAAGCTGTGGAAGACTCCAGGACCCCAAACGTCCAAATTGAAGGTCCAATCTGGAGCTTGACTTGAGCCACGGATGGCAATCACACGCGTTTTCACGTTGGACATGCTGAAAACGCCAACGCGACCAACTTCTCCTGTATCCTGGATGGAATCTATAGTCACTGGATAGAGCTCAGTGTTCAACGTGGCGTTGTCCAGTTCTTCTTGAATATCTTTTCGAGGCCCGAAATACACTGCTTGTGCAAAAACCAGGAGATCAAGAGCTGTGAGCTGGGAGCCCTTTGTAGGTTTTAGGCTGTCCCACTGCATGTTGTTGCAAATTGGGTATGCTCCAAAGCCTGCAAGCACGCCCGGTGCTTGGTGATTGACATCAAAGTGGGATGCGTTGGGCGCTGGAGAAAAACTGCTCTTTTCAAGAAGGAAGTTGGGATCATCTGGAAGAGAACCAGCCACCACCACAAGCATTGCTGTCATGATGTAGACGATCACGGAGCAGAAAAAGCAGGAACAACAGGGACACGGCCCAACTCCATTCACAAGCTTGGGGAAGATCTTCGCAAGACCAAACGCTGCAGCAAGTATGCCGAAAACCGTGGAAACAATCAGGAGACGGTGATAGGAGAACTGCCACACCACGATGCCAGAGATGATCTGCAAAATCAGCATCGCCAAAACGGCAGAACCTCCCAGTCCGACATTCACCTGACTCTTTGGCAGACTTTGGGTTTTACAAAACAAACAACACAATGGCATCGAAACCCAAAGAGCAAGGAAGTAAAAAAGAAAGGTCCCAACTAAAGGGCTAGAAGAAAGAACCTAAACATGAATAGAAAAACGTGACAACATCAAAGCAAAGAACAGGATAGAAATGCGTGTACACGACTTGAGCCAGCCAAGCAAAACTAATTTGAACTTCTGGACCCAAATGGCAAATTGCAGCAGCAGTTGTTTTCCTATACCATGCGGCTGATGAAATTACTCTTTCCACATCCTTGCCATTTTTGTGCAATCTTTTTTTTGCTTGTAACTTCATACCGTTCTCTTTTCACTCCTTTCTTTCGTTATGTCTTGTCTAATAGAACTTTGCCTATCCTACGTTTGGCTGGGCCAGTGGCCTTGTAATCCACCTCTTCTGGGTCTTTTTCGTCCAGCAAGCGTTCATAGCCAGACGCTTGACGTAGGTTCACCACCAGCAATGCGAGGAGGTGTGCGTAGGCAAAACCGGTGGTGATGATCAGGCTGCCTTCCAACAAACCCACAAGCAAACCCAAATTCACACCATCTGCCTGCAATCTCAGGCCAAACACGAAGGCTGACGCAAGCCCGATGACGAAAGCTCCAACCAAAGCTTTCTCCACAGCC
>CAXAMN010011226.1:74849-105525 GCA_963970005.1 Durusdinium trenchii
CCTTCAACCTACTAGTGATGGCCTCTAACCTAAGAGCGATGGCCTCCAACCTAGTAGCGATGGCCTCCAACCTAGTAGCGATGGCCTCCAACCTAGTAGCGATGGCCTCCAACCTAGTAGCGATGGCCTCCAACCTACTAGCGATGGCCTCCAACCTAGTAGCGATGGCCTCCAACCTAAGAGCACTGGCCTTCAACCTACTAGTGATGGCCTCTAACCTAAGAGCGATGGCCTCCAACCTAGTAGCGATGGCCTCCAACCTAGTAGCGATGGCCTCCAACCTAGTAGCGATGGCCTCCAACCTAAGAGCACTGGCCTTCAACCTACTAGTGATGGCTTCTAACCTAAGAGCGATGGCATCCAACCTAGTAGCGATGGCCTCCAACCTAGTAGCGATGGCCTCCAACCTAAGAGCACTGGCCTTCAACCTACGAGTGATGGCCTCTAACCTAAGAGCGATGGCCTCCAACCTACTAGCGATGGCCTCCAACCTAGTAGCGATGGCCTCCAACCTAAGAGCACTGGCCTTCAACCTACTAGTGATGGCCTCTAACCTAAGAGCGATGGCCTCCAACCTACTAGCGATGGTCTCCAACCTGCTTTGAAAGGTCTTGAAACCGCAACAAATCTTGATTTTCGTGCGAAAGCTGTCGCCTCTGCCAGCAGTCTCTCGAATTCGGCTTCAACTTCCATCCCTGAGAGCCTGTCAGCGTAAAGCATGTGAAAGGAACAACGAATCGCTTCAAGCAAGCTTCTTGTTACTAGTAGCAGTCATTGAAAAACCCCTTGAACGTCCACTCGGGATGCACATGTTTTCAGCTTTCTCGGTGCCTGGGATGGAAACACTCGTCCTGGCGAAGGAACGATAGCGAAATCGACCAACAAAAACGCAGAAGCCAACGCACGACGCACGGTCCTTTCGTCCTGGAAAGCAACGCCAATAGCGGTACACACGCTTTTGCTTTGGGACCTGCAGGAACTCACTTTGTTCACTTTGCTTTCGCTGTGGAACACTGTGGACGGGCTCAAAGCTATCGAAAGCCAATCTCACAAACAACTTGGCCCGCAACATCAGCTTCCTTCATCGCCCGCACAGAAGACTGACGCATGTGGAGTATGCAGTGGAGTATGCGGATGCATCAACTGAAAACTTGTCTTTCTGTGAACCAAGTGCGCCTTTTTAAAGGGGAACAGGTCCATCTCCTGAGACAAAATAATTGAAATCGTCCCAGGTGTTCTTGGTTTGCACAAGGCCCCAGGGCGTGTTTGTGCGTGATTCTGTGCCTTGGAAAGCCTTGTGAGTACAATCTAGTTAAACCTGCTAAGTGGTGCAACTGCCCGAACGAACGAATAACCGCTTTCACACCGTACATAAACTGCACACAAACAATTGAATTTCCATTGTCAGCAGTTTCGGCAAGTTGTCAAGAGATTGGACTTCCATTGTTCACAGCTTCAACATGGGCACGGAAAGAACGTTTCCAGCCAAAAAGGTTTGTAAGAAGAACTCCAAACAAGAGTCACTCGGAGTGTTCCAAAGGCGTCGCGGGTGACAAGGAACCAGGCCAACAAGCAAGACAAAGGCAGCTGTCAATCAAAGACAAGCAAGAACCGCTTCAAAGAAAAGGACTCAAAAGGCTCCACAATCATGAAAAGCCAATTGTCGTCAATTGACCAAGAAAAAAGCAATTAGGTTGAAGGCCATCACTCTCAGGTTAGGTTAGAGGCCATCGCTCTTAGCTTGGAGGCCATCGCCATTCGGTTGCATTGCTGTTACAAACAGATTCAAGGCTGTTAAGGTGTCCTTGATCCTGATGGCTCAAGAATCTCAACATGATCCAAACATGAATCTGTGGCAAGTCTTGTGAAGCCGATCACAATGTCAACATCCATGTTGTGATATTGAGCATTTGGTATGTGTAACGCAAAAAAAGCGACAAGGCAACAGGGACAGATTGCATCTCCTCTTCATCCAATTTGGTCATGTCTGCGGAGGCACGCAGTGCAAATTTGGCTTGCCTTAGAAACGGCGCAAGGAGGGCCCTGAGGAGATCAGACATGTGAGATCATGTGAGATCACTGATCCAAGAAACTCCAATACTGGTAACAAGAGAATAGAAGTAGAGCAGATTCTTTTTTGAGTTAAGTGTTCAACAAAAAGCTAGGAACCAAATCATAAGTGCGAGCGTGAGCTATCCTGCGTCCATGCTAGCAGCGTACTCGTACGGTACTAGCGATGGCCTCTTTTCCGTAATCAAGTAGGCGGCTACTTCATTAAGAGGGATGGGGGGAAAAAGGCTAGGGGCATCGCTACTAGGAGCAAGGACGCTACTAGGAACTCTTCTCGTCTGGTCGTCTGGGAGTCGGCGCCAATCCAAAAAGCTCGGAGAGTCAAAGTGCAAGATCTGCGCTTTCACCTCCTCGCATCCGAGTGAGCTTGGCCGCTGGGGGAAAACGCTTTGCAAAAGCAAAAGCTAGAAGCTTCCTTTAACTAGTAGCTTCTTGTTCCTAGCAGTAAGGCCAGGAGCCCCTAGTAGCGTCCTTGCTACTAGTAGCGATGCCCTTTGTTACTAGAAGCTTCCTTTGACTGAATGCAAAAGGAACCTAATAGGAATGGCCTCCAACCTGAAAAGCACCTACTGAGATTGCAAGGGTGCTTCGTCTGATCTTTGCGCTCAGCTCAGACGAGCTATTTGTCGCTCTGGTCCCTTCTGGCCCCTTGTCCTTCACGCAGCAATCCGGGTGCGAACAACCTGCATCCTGAGGCAAACGACAAAAGTGCTGCGACAAACACTTCCTCATTGGTACGAGCCTCATCGTGGAGGCCGAACTTAGGATCGGCCTAGCAGGTGCGATGCTTTGCGCTGCTGTAAAGACTGGCAAAGCATCGCAACTTTGCTGCCCTTCATAGAGCTTGCGCTCCATGTGTGGAAATGTCTAAACAACACCGGCCACGCGAAATGGACTCCTTAGTATACGACCCGGTGAAAAAAGCTTGCTTCCTCCGGAGGCTGGTTAGAGCATAAGTTTTAGGATTCAAGAGATGTCTTGCCCGTTTCTAAACCTTTGAACCTGCCAACGAGTTTGTAGTGCAGTTGTCCCAATAAAATAGCAGTCTTTTGTTGCATCTGCCAAGCGCCTCTACAAATGCGCGGTTATACTTGCAGAAGTGATGGACCCCACTGGCATAGACCTCCACATGCTTCAGATTCACTCAAAATGCTTTGGAGGCCATCGCTAGTAGGTTGGAGGCTGATTCTTGTGACTCGATCTTTTGCAAAAGCAAAAAGCAAATTCTTCACTTTGATAGAGGGATCAAGCCTCCTTGCAGGCCAGGTTTGCTGCGCCTTGGTGTGACATGGACATGTCGACCGGTGGTGTGGTGAGGTGCTTGCGGTCCTAGGTGCCAACTTTTTCCGTTGCAATAAAGAACCAGGCGGTCTTGCCTGCGACGCTACTAGCGAGGACGCTGCGGACGCTATTTAGGAACAAAGGGCATCGCTATTAGGAGCAAGACGCTACTAGTAGCTCCTGGCATTACTACTAGTAACAAGAAGCTACTAGGAGCAAGGACGCTATACTTGTGGTCAAATGTCAAAATACAGGGATGAACAAGGACCCGTTTCCATTTCAAGACCAAACTGGCCAAGACTACAAGCACCCTTTTGCTCCGCAAAGATACTGCAGTTTCACTGTACATGCAGGCAGAGCAGAAGGCTGCTCGTCATTGAAGTAGGTGCCATAATGTGACTATTTGATTGATCAGGCAAGGTGTTGGCGTCAGCACCTACTAGTCGGGAGCAAAGCCACAAATAATTCTCTAGTCGAATCGATTTCTGCGGGTCCATCTCACTGGGATCCTGACCACGCTTTGTTGCTCGCCGAAATTGACGGTCCATCATCTTGAACACATACATGAAATAAGAAAAGAAGATCAAGGGTTCTTTCTTGGCCTCTATTGTTTTTCAACTACTCTCTGAATGTACTTCAATGCCCTTCATCACTCAGGGACTGAATCCAGACCACTCTGCTCAACATGTGGCAAGGACTGAGTGTCCTCTCATTGGCCCTCTTATTCGTGCATCGCAGGCACTCCTCCAGTCTCTAAGCAGAAAGGCAACATCAGTCGATGAATCCCGCCAGCTACACATTTCTCAGCTTGCCTTTCACAGCATGACTAATCAAGGTTAAGTTTCCTAAAAATCTAGGACCCAAATGATTAAGTAGTTAGCAACTTACTCCCTTACTTAATCAAGTAGGAGCGGGCAAAAAAGAGACACGGTGCGCCTTTTCGCCGGTAGTAGATGATATACTCCTAAGCTCACAGACTTGAGAACAAGAACGACAAAGACATTTTTCCGCCAAGCTTCCAAATACGTGGATGCAGCATCGTAGGCCACGTATTCCCTAGACAAACGAAAAGATGGGCTCAGATGAGCTCAGACGACACGACAAACAGCGACAAAGAGCCTGAAGGTGTTCTTCACCTTCAACCGGTCTCCAACTGTGCTGTTGTAGTGACCTTCCAAGACCTTTTGCACAAGGCTGATAAGGCTTTGCATACAAAGCTTTCACAAAAAAGAACATGAATGCATCTAACACTTCAATGCTCAGGGCAAAGCGCGCTTTGCAAACTTTGGCTTGTCCTTTTCAAGAACGTCCTGTTCAAGACTCCACGGTTCAGTGCGAAACGGATGAGCAACCTGTCTGTAATCAGTCTTTCACTTGCTTCAACCTATAGGAATGGCCTCCAACCTACAAGCGGTGGCTTTGCAAGTTCGCACACTTTCCCTTGCAAACTGGTTTGCCAGTTTGGTTTGGAGGGGACTGCCTGCGGACATGCTTTCTTTATGTGGAGACGTGGAGATGCTGCTTCTACGAGGTCTTCTCGATCGGCTTCATTGGCCCTCGGTTATTTTCAAGTTTTGTTGTTTTCTTTTTTTAAAACTAAGTTTTTAGGATGTTTCGTTCTCTTCTCCGAAGGCTATGACAGCTGCAGACCATGGCCTTGTCCATGTAGAAGTGGCGGCCACCAAGCACCTGTGTGCTTCTGCAAGTCTTGCGCAATCCACCAAACTCTTGAAATAGAGCAAATTGATCTTGCATTTTGTAGCAAAATAAGCGAAGGGCATCAACAAAAGTGTCCAAAAAGAACAGCGACTCAGACGCCGTCTGCTTGGCAGTCTGCTTGTGGCTTTTGGTACGAGCCAAGGGCACACGACACAGAGCAGCTGCTCGGCAACCTTTGAATTCACCATTCTCCACCTCCAACAAAGGTGGAGATCAAAATGGTAGAACTCTGAAACACACGATGTTTCGAACATGACAAGGAAAATAAGGTCTAAAGGTCTAAAGACAAAAGACAAAGGAACACCTTGTTGTGTTTGCGATGCCCTTGTTACTAGTAGCTTCTAGCTACTAGTAGTAAGGCCAGGAGCCCCTAGTAGCGTCCTTGCTCCTAGTAGTATGGCCAGGAGCCTCTAGTAGCTTTTTGTTCCTAGGCCAAAAAAAGGAACATGTTGTGTTTGCAAACCCGACGGCTTGATGTTGCGATGCATGTTGGCAGTGCCTTCCGACGAGCATATTCATCTGCTTTTGTAATGGAATCTCCGAAGTAGGTTCCTGAAAGAAGGACGTCGAGTTTCCCAGAGAACAGAAGAAACTACGGAGAAATGACATCTTCGTTGAGTTCTTGGTTTCTTTGGAATAGTAACAAGAAGCTACCAGTAGCAAAGGGCATCGCTACCAGGAGCAAGGATGCTACTAGTAGCTCCTGGCATCACTACTAGTAACAAGAAGCTACTAGGAACAAGTGCCACGCTAGTAGTAACAAGTGCCTTACTACTAGTAACAAGAAGCTACGAACGGAACAAAGGGCATCTATTGGGTGTCGGGCCATCACCGTAGAGACCACCTCCTCCTGTGGTACCACCAGAACCCAGCTTTGCCATGGTAAATCCCGTGCGAGCAATGGCAGAGAGGGCCTGCTGGGGTCATGAAGCCACAAACAAGCACCTTTGCAGTAAGGAAGAGAGACAAAAGCAGAAGTCAAAGCCTCAGGAATACTTGCATGGAAGAGAAGCCTCAGTACAAAGCAAATCGTCTGTGAAAACAAACATCTCTTCAGGGCTGCATCTCTGCTGCTTTAGAACCATCTGTCTAAAGAACCTACGAGGAGTAGAAGTGAGTAAGGCCACTGACCACTCGTTGGCATCATCACAATAGTCCATGTCGCTCCAATCAAGCCCTTTACCTGCCTGCGTTGCTAACACTGCTAGAAACACGTGTGGCATTGCACTGCATTGCAAAAATGCATGCCATGTGCGTGCGTTGGCGCGGATTGTCTCCCAGTGCCGAATCAGCCGCTACGAAGCGCCTCCATGGTCAAAGGTGTCCACTTCTTGAAGGGAGCTTCCTGATTGTGACGACTCTACGTTTCAAGTTCTTTTCTTCATGAAGAACACTTCTAGCAAACTCAAAATTAAACAAATATATAGCTTCCATTCTGCCTTGGCCTTTCCACTTTCGTTTTCTTTCTCAATTCGTCCTTCAATGGCTTCATGCAATCCAGGCGAATGACTTCCTTGGATACCTTGCTGAGAGCTGGAAAGGAGAGGAATGTCGCTAAAGATACGTAACAATGTTCGCTAGTAGTAACAAGTGCATCGCTTCTAGTAACAAGTGCCTTAATAGTAGTAACAAGAAGCTATTAGGAACAAGTGCTTGGATACGCTGCCTGGTAAATCCGCCACAAAGCGGCATTCTCGTTCCGCACGGCTCCCACCTGGTTCTCTTTCGAGGCTGCAAAGGAATCGACTACTAGCAAGAACGCTACTAGGAACAAAGTGCATCGCTACTAGGAGCAAGGACGCTACTAGTAGCTCTGGCCTTACTACATTCTTTTTTTTCAGAACTGTTTCTTGACCATTTCTTTCAAGGACGCTACCTACTAGCTTCTTGTTACCTAGCAGTGTCCTTGCTACTCGTAGAGGACCATTTCTTTATTGCTTTTCAATTCTTGAACAAATTTGTCTCTGCAAGCAAGGCAAGGAACTATTTCATAGCCGGTGGGCACAGGAGTGTTCTGAACAAACTCGCCTCAATGGGGCTTGATCTGCAGTTTCGTTTGCTTTGATATTAGCTTCTCAATCACATCAATGCCACAACGCCCAAACGCCATCTGAAAATGTCCAAGCTGCCGCTGGCCCAATTTCTGTCACGCGTGAAGTTGCACATGGATTTGTGCCTTGGAACTCGAAGAGTGCAAGTGACAGTGTCCCTTGCAGTGCGACTGAATCTGTGGCAGTGTGAGTGGAACTCTTTGCGCCAAGGTGCGATTTGTTCAACAAATCTTGAAACCTGGCGACGACGACGACCGTCCCTAGGAGCAAAGGGCATCGCTACGAACGGGGCTGGCCTTACTAGGAACCATGTTTGCTAGAAACAAGAATTAGAATTCACTTTAAGTTCAATTAGGCGGCGCATGTGCATCGCTACTAGGAACAAGAAGCTATTAGAAACAAGTGCATCGCTACTAGGAGCAAAGGGCATCGCTACTAGGGGCTCCTGGCATCGACCGTCCCCTTGGACTCAAGAAGCCAAAATTGACGAAGACCGCTAGTAGCGATGCCAGGAGCCCCTACTCCCCTAATAGCGTCCTTGCTCCTAGTAGCGATGCCCTTTGCTCCTAGTAGCGTCTTTGTTCCTAGTAGCGAGGCCAGGAGCCCCTAGTAGCGTCCTTGCTCCTAGTAGGAGCCGCATTTGGTTCATTTGACAGTTGACACTTCGTCTATCACTTCAGACTCGGTAGACACGTGATGACATGTTGTGTCCGACTCTCGTGTAACCCACTCGCCTCTTGAGAAGACCTGCATCTTCTACCTTCACGAAGACCTTCCAAAAAGCAAGTTCAAGGCTTGGCGTTCACATACTTTCATGCTTGAAAGCGCTTACGGCACTTCTTGTGCGAGAAAAGACCCGTCCCCCGCGTTCTTTTTCGAGGCTTTTCAGCGAAATTGGGTGGAAAACGCTCTGCATCGTTTTTCGATACATCCTTGCACAACTTTTGTGCACCGTCCTTCACTGAACATCTGCTCGGTCATGCGATCATGAGCCGTGCGTAAGGGGCGCAAGTTTGCGCCACCAAATGCAGCAAAGAACTGGGAAAATAAGGGAAGGAAATTTGTTCAAAGACGCTTTCTTCAAAGAATTCTTTTGTTCCGTGAACTTTGAGAATGATTAGATCTGGGCGACTCAGGAGATGGTGCATGAGCTCGGGCTCGATACGCACCCTGGGACCTGTGCGACAGAACCAAAAGGCATAAGACTATTCCTTTTAGCTTGAATAAGCATATGAAGCTTGAATAAGGTTTGAGGTGTCCACAACCTCTCCAGAAGAAGAACGAAAAGTTGAGCCTCAAAGTCATCAAGTCTGCTTTGCCCATCGCCAGGATCGCTTTCTTGCTCAAACTGCTCAAGGAGTCCCGGATGCAGTGCCTGCTGCGGAGAGCGCTGCGCCGTAAATAATGAGCCGCTCGAGAAAGGTTTTTGCAAATGCACCCCCAACGACATAGATTCTAGGAGCAAGGACGCTACTAGGGGCTCCTGGCATCGCTACTAGGAGCAAGGACGCTACTAGGGGCTCCTGGCATCGCTACTAGGAGCAAGGACGCTACTAGGGGCTCCTGGCATCGCTACTAACATCTTAAAATCTGTCAAGATGCCTCCAACTCCGTAGCGTACCATCTGTTCTTGTCGAGGTTTTCCTCTTGAATTCTCACTCTCAATGCATTTCCTGAGCAGAAAAAAGGAGAAAGTCCTTGCATTCCGAGCCAGTGTTCTGTAGCTGTCTTGTAATTTTTTAAAGCTTTTTCGCGCAAATAGAAAGGGAGACTGGGAGGAAGGCAGGACATACAGGCCAAAACACATCCAAGAAGTCAAGTAGTGATAAGATGTGATACGTGAGTGAAGAACTATAACTTTTGAAATTGACTTCATTGCTGGGACTTCTGCGGATGCTTTCAGTGGCATGCTCCACACATCGGGTATCAACTCTCACAGCCTGCCACCTGCAGCTGAGAGCTCGATGCAAACAAAGGACCCCAAACGAAGACACTTGCTACTCTTTTGCTATTCTTTTGCCATTAAGAGCAATGGTCTCCGACCTTATAGCAATGGCCTCAGAACCTATTTGCAATGGCCTCCAACCTAAGAGTGATGGCCTCCAACCTAATAGCTACTCTTTTGCTACTCTTGTCTGGCCACATGAAATCATAGTTTGACCGCAGTTCTTCTGCAGCAAACTGGATCGGCTGCATATTCCGATTTCCATTCCTCGGGCAAGTTTTGATCAGAAACTGAACCAAAGCAGCAGTGTGAGCTGTCCCAATGCCCTCCATCTTCGATTTTGCCAAGTATCTTTGCCTCCCATGTGGGAAAGGGCAATGACAAAACCACAGCAACAGTCATGACAAAATGTCTACTTGACCGAAGGGAATACGTCGCCTATTCCGGCAGCCAAGCCTGTTGATACGGACGATCAACGGCCAAGAGAACAATCTTTTGGTGTTTCTGCCATTCTTTGGTGGCAAACTCCAGGGAGTTCCTGAGAGCCGCAAGAAAGGCAATTGGTTCACCAAGCTTCTTGTTACTACTAGTAAGGCACTTGTTACTAAGAAGCGATACACTTGTTCCTAGTAGCTTCTTGTTTCTACTAGCTTCTTGTTACTAGTAGTAATGGCCTCCAACCTAGTAGCTTCTAAGAAGCAACACCCATCTGGCCGTCTGACTCATGAGACATGCACGGTCTTGACCAACGCGTTTGTCTTTTTGACGAGACAGCTCCTATTCAGTCGCAATAGCACCACTATCCTTGAACCCAAATAACGGCTCTCTGAAAAAACCGGATGCCAGCAACGAACCCGAAAACCAACACCTCCAAAATTCTCAGACCCCAAGCAAGCGAAAAACGTTTTTTTGGAGGCAAGGAAATCTGGGAGGCAAGGGCACAAGGGGCACTCTTGCACCACACTCTTGTCGGACACTTTCAGCAAAATTCTTCTAGCTACTGTGACACTTTTGCGAGAAGAAACAAGTGCCACGCTAGTAGTAACAGGTGCCTTACTAGTAGTAACAAGAAGCTATTAAAGACACTCATCTAGGCTGGACACTCTTGTTCAGGTGAAGCACTTGACTTCACTAGCAGTTGGAACGCGGAACTTCACCGCGTTGCCAGCTGCACGCACCATATACTGTGGGTTCAGCCTGCTGGAGTGTGTTGCTCCTGTTGCTTCATATAAGCTAAAGGAGTATGGCCTCTGCCAGGTGATGCCTCGTTGGGTGAAGTGTTGCAAACTTGCGGACCAACTCGGAGGTGTTGCGCAAAAGGGCTGAAAGGTGCAGCTTTCACAGATCTCTCAAGTTTGCGCAAAACAAACACCGTTCGTAGCGTCCGATCGCTCCGTTCGTAGCGATGCCCTTTGCTCCTAGTAGCGTCCCTTGCTACTAGTAGCGATGCCAGGAGCCCCGTTCGTAGCTTCTTGTTTTTTAGTAAATCCAATCCACATCGCGCTGGCCCGAGGTTGGCGGAGCGAGATTCGGTCACACGGTTCCAGTAGGGAATGGAACCATGAACACATGATGAGGGGTGGCAGATGTTTGACAAAAGTTGAGTTCATAGCCTCATACCACTTCTGGCCTTCGTGAATTCCTTGTTCTGGGTTAGCATCGCCCCTAACCTGCCTGGCTCCAAAATGCACAGAAAACAAAGCTTCGAAGCAAACGCGCCAAATCCGAATGACACAGTGACTCAACAAATCTGAAGAAATTCTCCCATGAAAAACCTCTGAAAACATTTAGCTCGATGCGGCGGGCGTAGAGATCTGAAATCATGGTTGCAAACGATTGCAAACGCTAAAGCAATTTCAATGGAACAGGAACCCACCCTTCCCAACTCAATCGGGAAAGAACAATTGAACAAATAAAAGGAAGGGGGACAGATCTAAAGAAATTGAACACGCGACTCATTAAACTGTGAACAGTAAAAACAAAACAATCCACAGCATCTCATAATGTTTTCATCAGGGGTCCCTTCATTCGTGCAGGCACAAAGGACCATTTCCTCGGCTAAGGCGACATGCCAAGAGGTTACTCTCACTCTCGGCAAAACACTTTCGATCGCGATGTGAAACAACACAAAAAAAGAAAGCACTCTTTGCTTTAAAGGGCTTTAGTTGGAGGATATCGCTAATAGGTTGGAGGCCATCGCTAGTAGGTTGAAGGCCACCGCTATTAGATTGGAGGCCATCGCTGTAGTTAAGTTTCCCCAAACATCTAGGAACCAAATCATTTGAAGCGTGAGCTACCCTGCGCCCTGGGTAGGAGTGTACTTGTAGGTAGTAGCTAGTCTCTACTAGCTACCTCTACCTACCTACCTACCTCGGCTTAACCCCCCAAAACCCCTAGTAGCGTTCTTGCTCCTAGTAGTAAGAATGCTCCCAGTAGCAATGCCAGGAGCCCCTAGTAGCGATGCCCTTGCTGCTAGTAGCTTCTTGCTCCTAGTAGTAAGAATGCTCCTAGTAGCAATGCCAGGAGCGCCTCGTAGCGATGCCCTTGCTCCTATTCTAATTTACTTTAAGTTAATTCTAATTCTCATTCTAATTTCATTTAATTCTAATTCTAATTTACTCTAATTGAATTCTAATTCTAATTTAGTTTAGTTTAATTCGTCTAATTCTAATTTAATTCCAATTCTAATTCTATTGTAATTTAGTTCTAATTCTACTTTAAGTTAATTTCATTCTAATTTATTACATTAATTCCAATTCCAATTTAATTTAACTTAATTCCAATTCTAATTCCAATTTAAAATAAATTGCTTTCAATTCTACTTTTATTTCTATTTCAATTTGATTCCAATTCTTGTTTCTAATAGCTTCTTGCTAGTAGTAAGGCCAGGAGCAACGATCAGGAATCACTCCACAAAATCGAAGCGGCGAAGTCCCCTCGGAGCCGCTCCGAGGCAAACTCCAAGGCCCGGCCCTGGTTCAGCACCGCTTTCAACGCCACCTCCTGTTGCAAAGGCCAAGCAAAACGCAACCGAAACGAACAACTAAACTACGCAGACCAAAAGAGATGAAGTAGCTGCCGTACTACTAGGAACAAGTAGCTACTAGGAAGTAGCTACTAGGGGCTCCTGGCATCGCTACTAGGAGCAAGGACGCTCTCTTGTTTCTCTTTAGCGGAAGAGAAACACTCCAGAAGGCCACAAAAAGGAAACACATTCTAGGTGGCTCTCTTGGTGGCTTAGAGGCTAAACCAGGGTTCTATTTGGTGTCCTTGTCGTCCCGCAGCTCTGGAGAAGCAAATTGCAAAGAGCGGCCATCCTCGCTGTGAACATGTTGGCGAAAAGGCCCAATTGCAGTGCCCTCGTTTCAGAAGAATTGCTGCAATTTCTAGGGTAAGGGAGAACAGGTTTAAAGCAAGGAAGAAAGAGAGAGAAGGAACGGAAGAATCATTCTTGTTTCTAGCAGGAACGGGTAGTCAAAGTCCATTTGCAAGAGACTTAGTATCACAAGTATATAACACGCGTTTGCTTTCTTTCCTCTTTCTGTTCTTTTCTTTAGACCTGTACACCTGTTCCTTCAGCATCAGTCTTTGCTCCTGTGACACGGCCCTGGAGACCACCTCCTTGTCTGCACGAAGTTCAGGCACTGCGTAGCCTAGGGCCTGTCCATCCTTTGCGACGGCTTCCATGACCACGAAACGATCTGACCGCGCATATTCTGGGGCACATTTCAAGCAGTCAGGATCTGAGTTCACCTCAAAAAGCGCGAGCAATTGGATCACTCATTCTGAATGAAACACATTCTTCAAGAACAACTCTGTAGTCAAGCTCCTCCTCTTTTTCTTCGAATTTTCTGGACAGCTGCAGAGTTCGCATATTGGAGCTTCCAAGATGCTGCCCAGCCACTCGTGGGATCCAGGCATGGGCACGGGGATCTCTCGCCACCATGATAAAGGTCAAGGTGTCGCCATCATTCACTCTGGACGCAACCCGGGTCTCCTTCTTCAGGATTTCACCACTGGGAGACAATAGCTGGAACCTCAAAGACGGAACACAGAAATTGAACATGAAAGCTATTAGAAACAAGAAGCTCCTAGTAACAAGTGCATCGCTACTAGCAACAAGTGCCTTACTATTAGAAACAAGAAGTTCGTCTCTGCGACCTTTTACCGATCTTACTTACTTCGCACCCGGCCTTAGAATGGTGTCTGGATCGTGTGGGATTTTCAAGATTCCCATCTCCAGCAACTCCTTGGCTCAGACCACTACGCACAGCGAAATAATATTTGACGTTGGAATCAAGAAATGAAAGGATCAGAACAATGTTTGCTATTAGAAACAAGTGCATCGCTTCTAGTAACAAGTGCCTTACTAGTAGTAACAAGGCTTGCTACTAGGGGCTCCTGGCCTTACTAGAAGAAATGATAGGATCAGAACAACGGTTGTTAGACACAAAACTCCTGACTTCAGAAATGACATGGAATGGCCTCCAACCTAATAGCAAAGGAATACATGCAAGGAATCTGAACATAATGTTTATTAGCCATGGCCTCCAACCTAGAAGCAGTGGTTTAACAGAAACAGCAAACACACAACTCCTGACTTTACACCTTGCTGAAAACTTTCACAAGAGATATACGCATCAAGACTCACTGAAAGTATCATCTGGCTCAAGCTTGTGGTTCTCTGCCACAATAGTACCTCTCCACAAAGTGGTCTGAAAAGTGCCCAGCCTGATGCCTTCACCTTATCTTCCCCTTACAAAGAAAAGAACATTTTGCCTGCAATTTTAAACAATATTCAAATTAGACCTTTCTCTTTCGATCCGCTTTTCTTTAGCCCTTTTGTTTTCTGTCTTTGGATCTTGCTTCCTGGCGTGAACAGCCCTAATCCTCACAAAAGCGGACTCGGTCCACTCGGAGAGCGCCTCCAGCTGTCACCACGGTCACTCGAGCCATGGCTACCGTGGGCTACAGCTGGAGCAGCTGCGAATGTGCATGTGCGGCGGTGCCACGTGCCATGTGTGCTGTGCTGCTGTGCTTGTGCATGTCTTTCAGTCAAGAGAAGTGAGAGCTTTCCTTGTGACTCCCCCTCAAGAAGTGTTGCTTGCAATCGTAGTTAGATTTGGCTGTAAGCAGTAGCGTAAGCAGAAGGCCCTACGAAAAGGACGGTCGACCACACCTGCTCTGGATACTTCACGAAATCATCCTCTAGCTGGATGCTCGGTACACAGGCCTAGCGCACAAAGGGCTTGCAGCCTTACCCCAAAGGCATCTTGTAGCATGCAAACTCTGTTTGGAGCTGTACTTGGCACCTCGAGGTATTTTATCGCAGCTTCTTTCCCGGCACTTTCAGCGATCTGCAACGCTGTCTTCCCATCCTTGCTTTGAACTCCGACATCCCAAAATCATTTCAAAAACATTTTTCCAAACACTGCAACCCCCAAGGAGTTTTGCGTCTGATGCATGTAATATCTCTGGTTGCTTTTGAGGCCTCTTTGTTCCATTCTTTGCAACTAACTACCTCGTTCTTCAAAGTGACCATTTGATATCCTGGTTTGAGGTCACTTAGGCGACTCCAAAACGGTTACTTTGAAGAAGAAGAAGAAGAAGAAGAACAAGACACTGGTAGCTGGTATTGCCATTTGCTTGTTGCAGTCCCCCTCCTTGGTCAACAGCTTGACATTGGCCTTGTAATCCTCCAGCAAACGTCGAAGCACCTCTACGCAGGGAATGTCTAGAGCGTTCTGTCACTTCATGGCACTTTGTCCATTTCAAGAGGATCTAAGATTTTGAGCTTTGTGGCTCTAAGGTTCTTTTTCTTGCTTTTGCCGACAAAATTTTGGCTAGCCAGAGTTTTCTTGCTTATTTTATTCTTTCTATGTTTCTTTGTCCTGAATGTTCATCATGCATTGTCTTTGTTGGTGTTCTTTTTGTTTTCCTGTTTGAAAGAAAGGTCCAACGGTCAAGTTTCCCTAAACAAATCTAGGAACCAAATGAATAGAAACGTGAGCTATCCTGCATCCTCTGTCACTAGTAGCTACTTGTTGGCTACTAGCTACCTCTTCTACTAGCTACCTACCTCTAGCTACTACTTCCTAGCGGCCTACCCCCCCTGCGCGCGCGCGGAAAACACACAACATCGATGCTCCGATGTTTTTTCGTTTCGTCTCGTTGCCTCGATGTCGCCGTGGAAGGCCGCTTGATGAAGAACACCTGAAACACCGAGACTACTACTAGCGTCCTTGCCAAACAAACAACATCGCTACTAGGAACAAAGGGCATCGCTACTAGGAGCAAGGACACTACTAGGGGCTCCTGGCCTTACTACTAGGAACAAGGACGCTACTAGGAACAAATGGCATTCCTACTAACAGCAAATAGCTACCAGTAGCGTCCTTGCTCCGTTCGTAGCGATGCCGTTACTAGTAGCGTCCTCTTGTTCCTAGAGCTACTAGTAGCATCCTTGCTCCTAGCACAAACAAATATGTGGTGGACATTGAAAGCACCGAGTTTAGACATTGAACACACACAAAAACAGTTGTTGACTTCGTGTTGGTCTGGGCTGGCTGCCATATTGCCGTACCTCAAAGGCCAAGCACTGCGTTGAGAAACAAATCATTGCATAATCACCGTCAACGCCTAATATTATTACAAGTAGCAAGAAGCTACTAGGAGCAAAGGGCATCGCTACTAGGAGCAAGGATGCTACTAGGCTCTCCTGGCATCGCTACTAGTAGCAAGAGGACGCTAATAGATTGGAGGCCATGGCCTAATTGTGCAATCTTCCACTCGTCCAAGTGGCAGATGGCCGCGTGTTGACCACCTGCTCAGGATTGCTGAAGCCCTTGAGGAGCTCAAAGGTCTCATCCTTAGAATTTACACATGGCCTCCAACCTAGTAGCGTCTCTTGCTACTAGTGGCGATGACAGGAGCCCCTAGTAGTGTCCTTGCTACTGACACACATTGTCAACCTAGGGTTTAGGGAATTTGATCTAGACTGTCGGAACTCTGCGGCACATTGTGTTCTTCATAAAGCAGTTGAAGCTCCGTAAAGTACCTGGAGAACAGCTCAGTACACCACCCACTTGCCTTCCTTTGCTGCATCAATCACCTGTCTCCAAAACATGTCGGGCACAGTTTTCTTACAGGGCATTACTACTAGTAGCAAGAAGCTACTAGTAGCTCCTGTCCTTACTACTAGGAACAAGAGGATTACTAGCAATGCTTGAATGGATTTATTCAATGGACTCAACTGTCCCATGGTGACTTCTGGCTTTCAATCTTCTCGCCTGATGTGCCTGCTGCAGCAAGGCTGCGCTGTCTGCGCTGACCTACAATGAGACTTTGGAAGGAAAGGTCTGAGAGGGAAAAGGAAAGGTAAGGGACCTACTAGCCGCCTAGCCATGGCCTCCAACCTACTAGCGATGGAAAAAGGGAAGGTAAGGGACCCTTTACTAAGGCCCCTTTGGTTTATACAAGGGTATCAGGTATGAGAAACTCTGTGCATGACGTGCCTGCCAGGTAGACGTGGTCTTCGCAATTTTGGACGTGACCAGCTTGTTGTTTTTTCTTTCTCTCTCTCCCTCTCCCCAAACTAGTGCTTTTTGACCATTATATTCTTCTCTTATTCAGCAAAACGATCTCGCCTCATATTCCTTCTTTGGAGCAAGGACGCTAGTAGTAGCAAGGTGCCTTACTACTAGTAACAAGGACGCTACTAGGGGCTCCTGGCACCGCTACTAGGAACAAGGACGCTAGTGCCGCTAGCTTGGAGGCTGCACTTCTTGCTTTTCTCGCCTCAAGGGTGTTGAGGTACTCCACGACTTCGCTCTGACCCAACTGCTCAGCCACTTGGAGGGGCGTCTCCTGCCAATTCAGCACCTTTTTCCTATAAAAGTAACAACTAAAAATAGATGTCAAAAAAGAAAGGTCAAATAGAAAAAAGACAGAAAGGACAGGTTCGGAGCATCGCCTTGTCTCTGGTCAGCAAGCCTCTCCACGAGTGCAATCTCAATGGATCCACAAGGCGGTCCAACACCTTTTTTCATGCATGTGTTGCATGTCAAACAGTATTCACATCAATCTGGCCTGGATTTGCTCCGCTATCGACCATTCGTTTCAAGGTCTCTACATTTCCAGCAAAGATCACCTGATGGATGGCCTCAGCTGACAGATTCGGAATGCTTCATCCCGCCTTCCATCGTGCTCGCTTGCTGATGGTTTCAAAGCTTTTGGGTATTTGGGGTCTCCTGGCCTTACTAGGAGCAAGAACGCTACGAACGGGGCTCCTGGCATCGCTACTAGGAACAAGGACGCTACTAGGAGCAATACTATTGTTTTTCCCGAACCGTCAAGTCGAAAACTCAGAGACCTGCAGCCCAACGACGGAACTCAGGCCGCATGTTTTGGCAACCTGTCGCACGAAAGGGGGAGAGTGGAACAAGATAGGTCCAGGTCCAGGCAGGGAACAGAAAAGGGATAAGAATGTAAGGGCCCTGTATTCAAAGGGGTCCTTACTGGCCCCTACCTTCTTATGTTCCATTTCTTTTTATTCTTACTTTTGCACACGCAAACTATGATTGACATGAGCAGGCGTAGTACATTTTGGAGTTCCATGTGATTTAGCAAGAATAGCTGGGCCATCCAATGAACAACTGCCAATTTTCTTTCATGACGTTAAAGAACATTTGTTTGTTTTTGTTTGTTGGTTTGCCTGGATAGACATCGAAAATCTCGAACATCTCATCCCAACGCTCCCACTTCGCATGCTCAATGGCCTCTGCGGTGCCAAAGAGGAACATCTCTTCTAACGATTTCTATGGTTGAAATGCGTTCTCGTTGCTAGTAGTAAGGCCAGGAGCCCGTAGTAGCTAACATTGCTCGTAGTACTAATCACTTAGTGACTTTATACGACCGTTTTGTGACTTTGTCACTTCCAATCTTATCGGAACTGCTAATTCTGCCACGTCTATCTTTCAAGAGTTGCACCTCGTTGGCCTTTTCCATGAGCTGCTCAGCATCCTTGGCTTTGCAGGGTGCTCAATCTGTGCATCTTTGATGTTGCCAGATGTTGGCAATGTGCTTCTTCTACTAGGAGCAAGGACGCTACTAGGTACAAAGGGCATCGCTACGAACGGAGCAAGGAAGCTACTTGCCAAACATACCTGCTAGGGTCCGAAGGTGGTCCGAAGGTGGTCCGAAGGTCGTCCGAAGGTGGTCCGAAGGTCGGAAGGTCCTAGGTCGCTGACAAGCTCACAGCCACCTCCCCGCAGCATCTTGGTCGGGGGCTCTTCCACCTCTGACTCCCTGACTAGCTCTGTAAAGCACCAAATATCTTGCAAACTGTTTCGCTTTGCTGCAAAGGTAGGCTCAGGACGCATCTTCATCTTCAGCATCATCCTTTCCCGCGGCCAGTTCCTCAAATGACAGGACGCATTCAATTCTTAGAGGCTAAACGCCAAAAGTTTTAGAATTCTACAGTCCTGCAAGCAGGACACAGCCTCTTCGTTACCGTTCTCTTCTGCCTGGCCAAAGCCAAATCAGATCAAATCGGATAGATTTCCTACGCAAACGCAATCGTGTTGCTTTTTCTCACACTTGGCAACTTTTTTGTTTTCACTGAACACTAGGCAACTTTGGCCCATCCGCCCAGGCTCGTAATGCCACCATCCACTGTGATATCCTCTGCCGTAATGAAGCTGGCTTCCTCAGAAGCCAGGAACCTCAGAGTGACGCTCAGCCCTGAGAGCGCCCCTAAATAAGGCCTTACTGCCTTACCAGTTTTCCAAGTTTTTCTGGTAGCAAGGATGCTATTAGGTGCAGGCCATCGCAAGTAGGTTGGAGGTCCTCGCTACTAGTAACAAGAAGCTACTAGGAGCAAAGGGCATCGCTACTACGAGCAAGGACGCTGCTAGGGGCTCCTGGCCTTACTACTAGGAACAAGAAGCTAATAGGAGCAAGGATTTCCCTCACCAAAGAATCAGGGAATGAAAAAGTCAAAGCTGCCGCTTGGGGACAGGACCACCCTCGCGATTTCCGAAGGCTTCCCAATACGCTTCATAGGATAAACAGTGCCAGCTTCTTCAGCAGTAGAGCTTCGCCGGTTCAAGAGAGACTCAACCAGCGGCGTCGCAATCGTCCCTCCGGAAAGAAAGTCAAAGCTGCGAAGACACACAAGTTGTTCGCGCATATGAAGCAAAGACTGTCAACAAAATCAACGCAAATAGATTTAAAGGTAAAGAACACAACTGAATCTCAAGGCATGTGTTGTTTTAGATGCCCTTTAGCACTTGAAAGCTGTTTGAAGCCTATCCCGAAGCTGAATTGAAGTTTTGGGCTTTGGCCTGGACTTACGGAGTTAACTCGTATCCCCATGGCTGCATACTCCACGGCCAGTTGTCGTGTAAGGGATAACACACCTCCCTTGACTGCTGCATAAGCCGGTATTCGCGGTTGTGATTGGCTGCCCTGCACGGATGCAATGTTGATGATCACGCCCTTCTTGGACTGCATCATGTGTGGCAGCACATACTTAGAGAACAAGAAATAGGATGTGAGGCCAATGGAGAGAGTCTTATTCCAATCCTCGAGACTGTGTTCATGACAGGGTGCCTCCAGCTGAACGCACACATTGTTGATTAAAATATCCACTGGACCAGCCTCCTTGCAACACCGCTCGAACTGCTCAGGTACTGCACAATCACACTTGAAAAACGTGCACGAGAGGTTCTCGGGCTCCACTAAATCCGCGACGACCACTTGGGCAGCTTCCTCCGCAAAAGCACGCGCAATGCTTGCGCCAATTCCCATGGAGCCTCCCGTCACCAAGACACGTTGGCCTTCAAAGCGCTTCGGAAAAGTGGCCACCACAGACCGCTCTGCAGGCTTCTCCGCATCCAGCTCTTCTCTGCTTCTCTTGCACGACATAGATTGAAGACCGACAGGCCAATGAGAAGCGCTTCGGTTGACCCAGCAGCTTTGACTTTAGCATTCTTTTTGATATCTTTGCTATCAGAAAAGGAAACAATTTGCCTACGTTGCTCTAGCTGCAATGCCCACCCACCATTAGTGCTATATATTAAAAGCAGTTCTTTCTGCGTGTCAAAAGTGTTGAAATCGCTTTGCCCAATTGGACTGACCCAAATGCCTTTCTCTCTATCAATCGGAGCTCCAAAACGCTTTGTCTTCGTTGAGCAGGTGAATTGGCGCTGAGGTTCATGACATCAATTGGTTCAAACGCAAACGCTCTCATGATTGGGTGCATTCACTAGGTCTGTGTTAGGTTGAAATCAGCTTGACTTTTCTTGTTTGAGGGCAACGTCAGTCTCTTCTTTATGCTTTCATGCTTTTTGTGTCTTTCTGACTTCCCAAGACTTGCAACATCATAGAAGTCCTTTCATCCATGACCTGCTGAAGTTGAATCAAGTTGGCCGGGAGGACGACTTCTTCTGGAGTTTGCCCATCCTGGATTGACCGACAATGCAAGCAGAATCACATGCAAGTTTGAGCATCTTATCAAAAAGAGCATGCTCTACACAGCATCGGGCATCGCATGCATTCTCTCTCCAAATCCGCACCTTCGTCTTCAGCAGGACGTCAGCAAACCAGGTCTCAAAAGGGGCAATTGCAAGACTTACTTGTATTTATTAGTTAGGAGCAAAACTTCCAGCTCTGAGCGTCAAACTGAAGCGAGTTCTCGAATCACTTCCACATCTCCATGGTAACACGCCTAGGTGGCGACCGAAATGAATCTGAAATGAATCTCTAAAGCCGACCCGTCGCCTGGTGAATCGCGGCGTAGCGGCGATAAGGTGGCCGCATGTTCACCTGGGAGGATTTCTTTTCTTTGACACAGTGATTTTCCTTTTCATTTTTGACACCTATAGACCGTCTTTCTTCCTTTTCTCCTTTCTTTTTCAGATGTTTTTGTTGTCTTCCAATTCCTCATGTTGGTTTCTTGCGAGAAAAGTTGTGGGAAAAACTCAGGGGCCAAGCATAGCCAGGATGTCTGCCAAGGATTTCTCGCAATGTTTCTCACTCACCTTCTTTTGCAGCAGCAATGAAGTCCTGAAGTCCCAGTTTATCCGAAGTGAAGTGGTTTTACCTCTACTATACAGGTGTACATCTTCATTTTTTTAAAAAGGGGAGTAGGCAGTGAGGAGAGCTGAAGTCAGTAGCTAGCTAGCGCTAGCGAGAAAGAGTGGTAAGGGGAGTAGGAAGCAATCGGAAGCAAAGAAGGGATGCAGAATCATCAGCGGCGGGGACATCTTCCGTGAAGAACCCTTTGCAAAAAGAAGGGTTTCGTTTCGAAGGAAATAGTGATGGCCTCCAACAGGACACTTCACATGTTGGAAGTCTTTACACCCCTTTTTAGGGGAACTTGGGTCTGGAATTTAAGACCTACTGAGCTATTGCTAAGCCTGACTCTTAGGAACTGCATCTTCGTCATACTGCCTTTCTCGTCGAAAAGGGAACCGATCCATCTCAATCGTCCTCCAACTCTGAGGTGTCTGGGTCTTCGGCCACCTGCATTGTGAGTCTTGGGAAATCTTCAGGAACCGACCGTCTCGAAAGCATCACACTTGCAAGATGTTTCGAACAGATTTCAGTGTATGTATGTCTTATTTATTGTCACGTTTTTATCATCTTTTCCTTTTTGTTCTTGAGACCTCAACCTCGCTTCTCCGGCCTTTGGTTTGGCCTTCGACTTCTTGGACTTCGATCCCTTTGCGCCCGCTGTCGCTGCTTTTAACAGTGCCTACGGCAGGTCCGAAGGAGTCCTTGAGAGTCCTCTTAGTCTCTTGCTCTTCTTTTCCTTTGGTCTTCGGATCTATTTCAACTCCTCGTAGTTTCTATAATCATTTGCTCTTGATCCAAGACAAGATGTGAGAATGCAATATATAGGTTCCTGTTATCTACTACTCATTTGTAGCATGTTGAGTCTCTTTGTGTTCTGCTTATATATAAAGTTTGAACACTGTTTTGAACATAGAATGTTTCTTTTGCGGTGCAGTTGTATTCAACCTTCATTTCTTTTGAAGATGTATCGAAAACAAGGCGGCAAAATAACATGGTTGATGCTCCGTACAGCAAGGTCCTGGCTCAAAGCCTGCGTAAACTGGATCAACTTGCTTCCCCTTTATTGGTTATTCTTTCCTGCGTTTTGTTGTTTTTCTATATGCTTCTTCAGTCCTTCCTTTCTTCCTTCTTTATTCCCTTTTTGGCTCAAGAATGCAACAAGCGAAGGCTACAATTGCAAACTGTGCAGGAACACTGGAGTCAATAAGGGCAGGTACTCTCAAAGAAACGCTGCCCCAGGTCAGCGAACCTATTGAAAACCCCGAGGTCTTGACAAATGTTCTGAGTCCACCATTCTGACTCTTTTGCGCTTTCACATCGTGGATCCAAAGTCAAACTGGACGAGAAGGACATGGACATTGAAAAAAACAAGCGTATATGCTTGGAAAAAACAAACAGAAAAGGAAGACAGGAAAAACGGTCTAAAAGGTCGGAAAAAAATCAAGCAGAACTGAGCGCAAAAAGGAACGGCAAAGGAACCACAAGTCTTTTGGGAGGGAACATATGTTCGTAACGCATAGGCTGGAAAGCTTGGGTCTTGGGTCGTCACCACTCTCTGTTCAAAACGGAGGTAAGCCGTCGCTTTTAGAGGCAGCGAACAAGTAAACAACATAGCAACGCGACGTCCAGCTTGGATGCACACTCTGCTCGAAGCTGCTTTTTCCGCGCGGGAGCTTCCTTTAAGCATCTCTCGGAATTGGGTTCTTCGATTCTTTTCGGTAAAACCTGTACTTGTAGAGGTCTAGTAAGGTTGACGTGGGACAATTCAGTCGAAAGGAAGCTCCTAGATGCAAAGAGTAGACTAGTAGGGATGCTTGATGTCGCTTCAAGACAGGAGGAGACTCGGAGGAGAAGCCCTTGAAGAACCTGCCCTGTACAATACATGTCCTACTGCTTAGACCAAGTGGGAAAGTATACTTTAGAGCATTTGACTTTCTTTCTGTTCTTCCTTCGTTTTGTCACTACCGCTCAGGAGTGGAGTGCTTTCTGTTTCACCAACTGAAAGGACAGACTGGACAACTCACCGGTTGGTGCACCTCTTCTTCGGGGGAGGGCGGTGGAATGCTCGTCCACCAGGTTGGCATGCCCTTCCTGCAAAGAAATCCGGATGTGCCGGCCCGTGCGGTCCCCGCTGCGGCCCCCTCCCGCACCAGATCATGAACATGCCCTTGTTGCTAGTAGCTTCTTGCTACTAGTAGCGATGCCCTTTGCTCCTAGTAGTAAGGCCAGGAGCCCCTAGTAGCTTCATTGCTCCTAGTAGCGATGCCCTTGTTACTAGTAAAAATGTGTGGAATCTCTGGAATCTCGAGCCTCCATTCTCGCTTGTCCGGAATTTCGATCCCGAGCCTGGGGGCTGGGCGTGAAAAAGAGTTAGAAGCGATGGTCTCCACCCTAAGACCGATTTCCTTCTCTAGTAGCGTCCTTGCTCCTAGGAGCGATGCCAGGAGCCCCTAAGAGCGATTTCCTTCTCTATAGACTTAGTTCTGCCAAATTTGAACTCAGCATCACAGCACACGGCAACTCAGAATCAGTCGGAATGCCAATGGTGTGCTTGTCGGCCCACAGGACGAACCTCAGCTTTCAATTTCCTTTTACGTGCCTGACAAGGCAACTACTCTCAATCTGGCTGAGTGCCGTGCTCTGCAAATGAAACCATGTTGTTCGCGTCAAAGTCTAGCGCCTTCATCTCCTTGCTGACGACATCGGGTTCCAGACCCAGGAACTCAGCAAGGTTCCCCATGGCTTTCATGTCGGTCACATTCACATAGCCATACCTTTGAGACACGGCACAACACATGATCTCTACCCATCAGCGCATGAGCACCTTCTGCCGTGGAAGTTTCTCAGTCGCAAGCTGGTTGGCTTGAGCGTCGTAGCCTTCCTGTGCAATGCTGGTGGCTCGCACAATGCTTGCGCCAACTGCAGGCCGCACAAGACCATTTTGGAGTGCGAAGCGGAAAAACAAAAAAAAGACAACCCTCTTTCCCTTCTGCTAAAGGTGGACAAGATCTTGCTATACATGTGTCACACCGGATTTTGGTCAGCTTCCTCACAGCGACTCACAGGGTCAAGGTATGAGCACAAGCTCCAACTGCGAATTGAGACGAAGCAACGACTGTAAATTATCTTTGATTTCTTTCTACGACCATCTATTTTCCTTTTTTTTTATCTTGATTGTTGGTCAACCAAGTCAACATGTCCTCTCTATTCGCAGTTTGTTTTTACAACAATTTAAGGTATGATCTGTTGAACAGGTCATTTCACTTTGGAGCCGAAGGACTCTGCAAAGCTGTGCAAAAGCAGCAAGGCAGAAATTCTGTGCTTTCATACCCAGCAGCGCTAAGCGCTAAAAGAACCTTGGCCAACGGCAAAGAGGGGATGCTTCAGTTCAAACCACACACACAGAGTGGTGACAACACCAAAGGAAACAGCTGGTGATACGGCAGTTTCCCTAAAAATCTAGGAACCAAATGATTGGTGCGTGAGCTACCCTGCGTCCAGTAGGTAGCAGCGTCCAGTACCCAATAGCTACTAACTAGCTCACCTGTTCAACCTATCAGCGATGGCTTCCAACCTAAGAGCGATGGCCTCCAGCCTACTAGCAATGGCCGCCAACCTTAAGTTTCCTTAAAAATCTAGCAACCAAATGAATAGTGCGAGCGCTTCTTGTTGGAAGCTCCCCCCCGCCTTAAAAGAAGGGTTGTTGTTACTTAAGTAGTAGCTACTTAAGCTACTAGCTACCTCTTCTACTGGCCACCTAGCTACTACTAGCTACCTCTTAGCGGCCTACACCCTTAGCTGTAGCTTCCTTCCAAGGCCGAGAGAAAACATATTCGAAGCCGAAAGACCTGGTGACAGCCACGGCCAAATCCCACAGAATGGAATCACCACAGCGGACCTCACTCGTTCGTCTCGTCGTCCTCGTCCATGTCCGCTTGAGCGCTTCTGTTGCCGCTTCTTTTTTGCGTTTAAATAAAGCATATACAAAAATAATCCGTTTCAAAGATTACCTGTTTATTTTTCTTTCACACCTTCTTTTTACATGTCTTTCACTTTTTTTGTTTGCCTTAAGAACACCTTCCGCTTCTTGGCCAAGCCACCGTGAAATCACCCGGATAAAAACGGGTGAAGGCCAGGATCAAAAGCACCAACAACCAAAGAGGCCTGGATTGAACTCTCCAAACAAAGCTTTCCGTCATGTTTTTGAACCCTCCAAAACCAAACAATCCTAACAATCATGAAGTGTTGGCATGGCATATTTCCCTTGCGGTTTGAGTCTGAAGAAAAATCCATGACTTCATTCCAGTCTCAAATGCTTCCGTGCTCTCGTGGTTAATGCCAAACAATCCAAGAAGAGTATGCCAACATGTTCTTTTCATCCAAGATTTGCATTTCTGAGTTTTGCATTTAGGAACAATGTTCGCTACTAGGGGCTCCTGGCATCGCTACTAGGGGCAAGGACGCTACTAGGGGCTCCTGGCCTTACTACTAGGAGCAAGAAGCTACTGCAAAGGGCATCGCTACTAGGGGCATTCTTTCCCTTTGTTTCTCCGGTCCGTTCCGTCGTACGGGCGCCTCTCCGTGAGCTTTGCCACGCGCCGCCATTGGCGATGCCGCCAGCGGGAGAGCCACACGGAGGTGGAGGCCTCAAGGTAACTCACGCTTCTTTTCCTCAATGGAAGAGGGAATCAAAACGAAAAGAATGCGAAACCGCTTCGAAGGTCAAACTAAAACTCAATGACACTCAACTAACAAGCTGAAATTCTATGCTCAGTTTGTCTAAAAAACAGCAACGTACAATATAATGGAGCAATTCAGCAAAAGTATCTTTGCCATCGCTGTTCTGGTGAGATCCAACTTGGTGGGTTTTCTTTCCTGCCTGGTGCTTTGCAATCGTCGCACCTAGGAAGCATGTGGAGTTGTAGACACTCATGAAGGCCTCACACAATGTCAACAAAAAAGGTCGAAGAGAACTGGTTAGTAGTAGATTGTCTTGCTAGCAGGCCATTTTCATTCCAAACAATTCCTTGCCAAAGACCTGTGCTAGTAGCAAGGAGCACTTAAACCTATCCCCTCAAGGTCAGCATTGTAGCATTTCTTGATGTAGTAAAAGGTGTCGCTGCCCGGTCAAAGCCTGACGAGCCATGTTGAATTCGGCACGCAAAAGCCCAGCTGTACCAAAACCACTTGAGAAGCTGGAACCTGGCACAGCTCAATTCTGGCCAGCAAAACGGTCCCTGGCTTTGGAGCAAGTAGCACAGGAAACAATTGAATACATATGATTGGAGATCTTCAAAAGTTATCCATTTCAGCTTCACTGCCTGTTGGCCTCCCACTTACTCGAGACTTACATGAACACAGCAAACACGGAGACTCGGAGACTACTTGGACCCTCAAAACAAACGCACCACGTGTGTCAATCTCTCAAGGCTAACTTGAACAACATTTTCCATTCCTGTTCGTTTTTTTGGCCTCTTTCGACTCTCTCTCTCTCTTCTGTTTTTGCTAAGTCGCCAGAGCCCGAGAAGAGCCGAGCGAAGGCATTGCCGGTGGTGGCTACGGCCTGGAAGACAGACCTGCCGCATGACGGAGTGATACCAAATACCCTGGGATATCAGCGTGTTGGATAAGCCTCGTAGTTCAATTGCCGTGTCGGAACACATTGGGCAAGGACGCTACTAGGAGCAAAGGGCATCGCTCCTAGGAGCAAGGACGCTACTAGACCTCACTTTCAACGTCTCTGCCTGCCGGCCGAAGCTGCTCCTATGACTGGTGAGAAGAAGAACGACGTTGCCGGTTGCAGCAATGAAGACGCAGCAGAAGTTGCCATCGTTGCCGCCGAAAAGAGGCCAAGGCCTCAACATTGTATCGTATCCCCGGATGTTCGGAAAGCGGGAAAAGGGGGTGTGGCGCAACCTGCATACAAATGTAACTCTCCCACAAAGATGCTACTTCAACTATTAATGACGCAATCATCGATAAACAACTGTGAAATCAGTTTTGCAAGTTCTATGCAACTTGGCTCGGCACAAATGCTCTTGAGGAAGTCCCAAAGCATTTGGAGGCCATGCCATGTGCGCCGCAAGATGGTGTTGTAGGGTAATATCCATCCCAAGAGGAACGAAAGACGCACCTGTCGTCAGGATTCTTGTGGACTTGCGTTGGGGGTCTTCAAGCGTGGGTCTACGGACATCTGGCTTCAAAAAAAAGAAAGGAAGAACGAAAAGGATTGAACAAATACAAGCCAAACATGTCCAAAGAAAGAAAAGAACAAAAAGATAACCAAAAAGAAAAACCATAAAAAACTCAAACATGTTTAAGGCTATTTTTATTAGTCTGTCTGTTTGTTGGGAGCTTCTCGACTTTTTCCTGTTTGAATGTTGAACGCTCCGTCTCGTCCAAGGCACAACTACGAGCTCCTCCAGCTTGCTACTCAAAGGGCCAAGCGATTGTTTCAGCAAGGATCGCACCAAAGGAATGCGTTTGTATCTGCGATCGAAACAAAACAAATGCAAACAATAAAACATAACAAAACAATACGCATCTATGCCAATCTATGCAATCAATCTTCCTCACATCTACATTCGCAAACACAATTCTACCTGTTCTGCATAGTCTCTCAGCTCACATTCTTTCCTTTTGTGAAAACTCCTCTGGAAGTGTCTAAGCCGTCGGCAAATCGTAGAAACCCAAGAGCATCGATAGGCACGACACTAGCACCACAATGGCCGCCACAAGATGACGCATGTAGCGGTGGTAAAGACCCGTGAATTTGGGCAAGACCTAGGAGAGAACGCTACTAGGAGCAAGGACGCTACTAGGGGCTCCTGGCATCGCTACGAACGGAGCAAGGACGCTAGCTCCGTATCCCGCTCCGCTGAACATCGAACATAAGAAGAAAGAAATGCGGGCCGGAGTTCAATCAGAGTGGTTGGCACTATCTGGCATGTGGATCTACGAACTGATTGGAACCGCGATTGGTCACTTTTGTTTACTTCCGAAACGGTCTTGACCAACTGATTCCAAGGTACAATGGCCCAGGCTGGAATGCCAGCCTCACAGAGGCGTAATAGGCGATGATGTTCAGGATCATGGATCACCTCCCGCGGGGGAAAGACAGGACGCTACTGCTAGGAGCAAAGGGCATCGCTACGAACGGAGCAAGGGCCTTACTATTAGGAACAAAAGGACGCTACTAGGGGCTCCTGGCATCGCTACTAGGTAACCAGGGCACTACTACTAGTAGTAGCATGCATTCCTTAAAAGAACCCTGATGTGCACATATCACAATTTCCCTTTGCCTCGCGAAGCACATAGGGAAGGAATGGATCGTCAAAGCGAAAGTTCACCTCAAAGCCGAAGCAATGATCCGTTCAGAACTCTCCACCTGTCTGGAGCCAAGCTCGCTCTTCGAACCGGTCAAGCTATCAAGCACCTCTTCAACGATGCCGCAAAAAAAAATGAACAGAATGTCAACTCCTCTCAACCGTTTTTAAGTTTCACTTTCACATATAGTTCCCAAGCACAAACATCCTGAGTCATCACAGCTTGATTTGGTCTCGCCATGTTGCAGTGCGATTGTAGAGGAGCTCCACCACCTCTTGCGAGGTGTTGAGAACTCCAACGCTGCTTCCAGTGCCACCATCGCAGCCGTAAACCTCTCCAGCCTTGTAGCCGTTCCAGCTTTTGACTTTATCTGTTTCACCTTTTTTGTTTCTGTCTTTGGACCTTTAGAAGATCCTACCTATTTATCTGTTCTTTCCTTTCTTCCCAGCTTGGCGACACCAGGGCCATGTATATATTTGGCTCCGAGAAAGCTTGGAACATAGTGGTTGATCTAGCTGCATCCCCCAAAAAGATCGCGCGTGTAAGGCACAATTCGACGGGCCTCACTCGGTGTCTCGTCTGTCTTTGCAAAGTCCTCGTCCTCCGCAGCTCTTATTTGCGACGACCAAACATCTCGACAACATTTGCACATGTTTCCAACGGCCAAGACCTATGTCGAAAGGCCAAATCCAATCTGTTGGTTCTTGCGCTGTCCACTCTTGTTTCTATCCTAGTAGGTTGGAGGCCATCGCTAATAGGTTCCTTTTGCATTCAGTCAAAGGAAGCTTCTAGGTTGGATACGGCAGGGTCCAGAGATCGTGGCCGCAAGACGCGCTGGGCCGTCTCTGCCAAGGCATTGAGGCGAGCGTAGGATGCCTCTTCTGGGCGCGGCTGCCAATAGGTCTGTCGCACCTCCGAAGGAACCAAAAGCCGCGGACACAGGAATCACGTTAAAGCAAGGAGACCGTAAGGGAACGATGATCCGGTCCATGTCCTCTTTCAAAAATCGCTCTTAGGTGGAAGGCAAGGACGCTACGAACGGGGCTCCTGACCTTACCACTAGGAGCAAGGACCCTCTTTTTGGTTGGAGGCCATCGCTAGTAGGTCCTTTTTACAGCTCGGAGATCAACCCGTTCTCTGAACGTCTCAGCTCTTGCACCTTTGATGGCGATGTGTGGAGCTTGCAATTCTCTGTGCGTAGCTCAACCTGCGTTGGTGAACTCTGTGAACTCTAGCTGAATGCAAAGATATGCAGGTTGTGTTTAACCTCTGTGGAACCTGACTCGTCAATAAATAGGACTCAAAGAAGATAAAGACACTTTTAAACTTGTTCCTAATAGCTTCTTGTTACTACCAGTAAGGCACTTTTAAACGATCTTTTTGACTTCCCTTTGAACTCCCTGTGTCTGGACATCCAACCTAGAAGCTTCTTGTTACTAGTAGCGATGCCAGGAGCTACTAGTAGCGATGCCCTTGTTACTAGTAGCTATTTGCTGCTGGTAGCAAAAAAAAACAAATAGGAATGGCCTCCAACCTACTAGCGATGGCTTCCAACCTGCCTTCTGCATGGTCACAGCGTTGCCAGCAGCTTGTGGCTGGTAAAGAGGAGAACCCGCATGTTGGGATGAACCAACTCCGCTCGTGACTCCGCTCGTCTCCCATGCGAAGTGCGCTTGGCACGAGCTGAGGTCTGGAAACCAACGCCGGGTCAAACGCCGCGCCTGGCATCCGAAAAAGTAGACCAAAAGGTGAATGAAAGCTCAGGATCCTACAACAACCAAACCCCAAACCGATCTGAACCGCTTTGAAGAAAGTGCAGCTTCCGTTGCTTCAATTCATCTGAGCCCAATTGCTGAGCAAAATCCAAAGGTACTATACATAATGTTTGACTGTTGACATTCGCCTCAATGACCACACGACTAGCATCGACCAAGAGTGGGTTCCAATAGTCGAGGCCAGCAATTTCATCAAGGCATATCTCGAAGGAGCAGACGCCGCCTGAGCCACCAAGAGCCACTGTGCACAGTACACTAGGCTGAAGGCCATCGCTAGTAGGTTGGAGGCCATCGCTTCTAGGTTGGAGGCCATTGCTATTAGGTTGGAGGCCATTGCTATTTGGTTGGAGGCCATCGCTTCTAGGTTGGAGGCCATTGCTATTCGGTTGGAGGCCATTGCTATTTGGTTGGACGCTATTGCTATTAGGTTG
>CAXAMN010011226.1:105535-120790 GCA_963970005.1 Durusdinium trenchii
TTGAAGGCCATTGCTATTTGGTTGGAGGCCATTGCTATTTGGTTGGAGGCTATTACTATTTGGTTGCAGGCCATTGCTATTAGGTTGGAGGCCATTGCTATTTGGTTGGAGGCCATTGCTATTAGGTTGGAGGCCATTGCTCATTGCTATTCGGTTGGAGGCCATTTCTATTGGATTCGAGGCCATTGCTATTAGAGAGAATCAACGAAAAGAAAGAAAGGTCTATTTCTTTGCATAGGTGTCCGGACGACTCCGCTACCGGCTACCAAAGGCAGTTTCGATTGGTCAAGGAGAGAAGGGAGAGTGGTTGACGACCTCACTGAAGGAGTATCTGAATGATTTCTATGCGGTGCCAATTGCCTTGTGCAAATCCTGACCCGTTGCCGAGGTTTCAGAACCGTTGTGATCTGTTGGGCATTTTTGTCTGATTCTAATTTATTTATTGTTTCTAATAGCAAACAGTGTTACTACTAGTAAGGCACCTGTTACTACTAGCGTGGCACTTGTTTCTACTAGCGTGGCACTAGAAGGCTACCGCTTCTAGTAACAAGTGCCTTACTAGTAGAAACAAGAAGCTAGTAAATATAAATCCTAATTAAACTTAATTCTAATAGCTTCTTGTTACTACTACGTAGTAAGGCACTTGTTACTAGTAGCGATGCACTTGTTCCTAGTAGCGATGCCCCTTGTTGGGCCAGGATTACTTTGGCAAGGAGTTGTTCCCTTTAATTCGTTATTCATTTGCATGGCGGCCGCAGACATTCGTCCGGGAAAGGAGGCGGTGACCGTTACCAAGAGTGACCGTTCAATTGGCCAAACGGGTCACCGAACGGATAGAGATGGCCCAAAGGCCATCTCTCCTGAACCCTCCCTGCGGTCAACCGTCTGGAGTGTCCAAAAGCAAAGCAATGCCAAGCAGCGGTAGGGTCGGCTGCTCTCACTCAGAGGTGCAAAGAAAGGGCTGTTCTTTAGGGCCCAGCTGGATTGCAGCATCACCGCTGGCTGCTTTTTGGCTTCATCCTGCAACATTCAAACTAGTCTTTCTGCAAGCCCTCAAAGCGACATAATTATTCTCTAACCTGCTTGAAGGTGTGTCCGCGCTTTCAAGCGAAGACTGCAAGGCCTGCCTGAACCACTACTATAACCAGCTTCTTCTCTTTTGTCTCAGTCTTGCGGCCAATGCCCTTGATGCCACTTACCCATAGGAAGATCATAGAATGGTGGGTCGATGCAAATCCTTGGCTTTAGAAGCTCTGCTCCAAAAGTTCCTTGAGCCTCTCTCCTCTCGTGACACATAGGAGCAAGGACGCTGCATCGCTGCTAGGAACAAGGACGCTACTAGGAGGAAAGGGCATCGCTACGAACGGAGCAAGGACCTCAGGTGAAATTCATTCCAAAAACAGCCCAGTCGCGACCGACCGAGAGTGCCGTGAGAGGCAGAAAGGCAGGGAGTTCCAACAGCGCCGATGAGAGGGAGACACAGCTCGCCGTGTCACTCTCGGCAGCCTCCATCGCGTGAGTTACGCGAGCTCCAGTGGAGCTCAAGCGAAACTCCTCGAATTTGACAATACGGTTCTTGTGGTGTGCACTTCAATCGAACCATGCGTTTAGAGTAAAATATATCGTTCATCTTGCTTTTGAAGGAACGTGTAGAATTAGAATGATAGCGTGATAAAGCCGCTGTATTGGACAGCCATCTTGTCAGGATCTTCATGGGTTCTGATACCTGCCCTTGGATGCCCTTTGGCCTTTTATTCCGTAGCTCGGAGCTGTTGGCTTTTTGTCTGTCTTCTAGCTCTGGACTGGGCACCTATTCTATGTACAAAGGCACCCCGTCTTGCACGGGGGCAGTGCCCGTCCTGCCCTCTAAGAACGCTTCATTACCCTTGAGCCACTTCAAGCCCAACAAAACTCTCAAGGAAGCTTCCCCCCGCCGCCCTGTCGGAGCTTCCTTGAAGAAGCGTGAGCTATCCTGCGTTCTAAGTAGTAGCTACTTGTTAGCTACTAGCTACCTCTAGCAAGCTACTATCGCGGCCTACCCCCCCCGCTAACTAAAAAAATCAGGAACAAACAAACAAACAAATGATCAACCAACAAAAAACAAAAAGAAAAAACACAATGGTAAAAGTCAGCTCTCAGAAGCCGTCTGCAAATCTGCCTTTAACGATCCCACAGACGTCAAACTCGTTGCTGTGGGTGGCGAAGCTTTAGCCCCCCTGAATGCTAGAGATGGGTTTATTCACAACACAAAAGTAGAGTGGCTAAAGCAACACATGTGTAAGATGGCTTTATTTGGAAGCGAGAAAGATTGCGGATTTTAGAGGGACTAGTGAGGTCAGGCCAGCAAGGGGTCAACACTTTTTGTGAACAAAGAAACTCATCTGAATCCGAGGAGACGACTGTTTTGGCTTTGGCTTTTGTCTTACTTTTAGCTTTCCCCTGGCATTCATCATTCCGCACTACTGAAAAAGCTGAGTGCCAATAGCTGATGCAAAAAGGCGAGCTTACGTGCTGAACAGAAATCAAACTCTACATCTTTGCAGCTTTGTGCAAATCAATTCTACATCACAAGAAATTCATGATTTTTGTTTGTACCAACACCTTCAACTTGACAATACGTAAAGACATGTCAGCTCAGGCAGCTGGTTCGCCTTTCTTCTTCGCGTCGCTTTTTTTCTTTGGCGACATGGCTGAGAAGAAAGCGAAGTGAAGCTGGTACGGCCGGATCCATGAGGGGCAGTTAGGCTCTTGTTGCCTTTGAATCTGAACAGACCGTTGGAATCGGTGGCAAGGCGTCGCAAGAAGAGACAACTATTGGGAGTATGGCTGTGTCAAAGGGGAAGCAGTCAAAAGGCCACTGGCACGCTTGGCCTGGTTTGGCTTGTCAGAGTATTTTGTCTAGTGGAATGGCTGCCTACAGCCAGTTGTGGCTATGGTGGGCGAGACATCAAACACATCAAACACGGAAGGACAAAACAAACATACGATATAATACGAGAAGATACATTATGACATGATTCTGCTAAGCAAGGTGACAAACAAGTGATGAACAACTGACATGCACAAAGAACGGCCTAAACTTTGTGGAGGGGCGCGAGAAAGGCCGAGCATCGTCCAACTGAAACTGGAAGACTGCCTCTGCAACGCTGGCAAAACAATGAAAAAGCAAGACAAACAAAACACCTGTTTTGTTTCCTTGTGCTTTTTCTTTCCTCCTTGTTCCTTGTGTGTCTCATAATTTCACACATTCGTACTCTCAAGACGGACTGCACATCCATCCAGTCGACTGTCGGCCACAGCTGGTGTCACATTCAGCTACCTGGCCTCTAAATTCTCGAAATGCACGCACCTGCGACTTGCGATTTGCCCCTGAGGACATGAGGCGGACACATGCATCCACATATATAGTGCACATACATGTTGTGTTGCTGTATGAGGTCCGTGGAACGTTGGTCACACGGTTGAGAGAGATACAGGGAAACTGACAAACAACATCGTTCTTTTCACAGCTGCATAAGTTGTGGCAGCTTGGTTAACCTTCCCCCATTAGTCAACCTCGAGGAGGGGAGACCTTTCCTCTCTAGGATTGCAACTTGCACCCTCAAAAGATGCAAGGAACAAGAAGCTACTAGGGGGTCCTGGCATCGCTACTAGGAGCAAGAAAATACTAGGAGCAAAGGGCATCGCTACTAGGAACAAGGACGCTACTAGGGGCTCCTGGCCGTACTACTAGGAGCATCTCAAACCCGAAACGCTCAAGAGCCTTTTGGAGCTTCTCAAGTGGCTTTGAAAGACTTCTGGAATGCTCCGTCCCTGAGAAGGGCCCAAAGGACAGTTCCACAGTCAAGAAAGTAAGAATGGAAGCAGTTTGAACGAGGTGAGCACTTCTCTGCTTGACACCACAAAAACAAGTCAGGTCTTTTACTGCAAAGGGAAAGAACAGCAAACAAGAAAGGAGCCTGAAAAAGGAGAAGAGTAGCAAGGACGCTACTAGGTGGAGGCCATCGCTATTAGGTTGGAGGCCATCGCTACTAGTAGCAAATAGCTACTAGTAGCAAAGGGCTTTACTACTAGGAGCAAGGACGCTACTAGTAACTGCTGGCCTTTCTACTAGGAGCAAGAAGCTACTAGAGTAGGAAGGATGATTTTTAAGCAGCGCGACTCATGGCACATTTAACTACCTCTCACCACGCGCTTCTCGGCACTTGCAAACAGAATTGGAAAGAACCCCTCAGCACCTAAGAACACAAAACCTGCGTCGTGGCCCGCGCGATGCGACGGCAAAACCGATAAAACCTGAAAACCGAGAAAACCGAGAAAACCAGAAAACCGAGAAAACCAGAAAACCGAGAAAACCAGAAAACCGAGAAAACCAGAAAACCGAGAAAACCGAGAAAACCGTTTTCGTGTTTTGCCGTGTGGAAGTTTATTCCAGTTTTCTGAGGTCTTCTTGCTTGTCTTGTCTTTGAGCGTGAAAACGAGAAAAGCAAGAGAACAGTTTTCGCCGTTTTCCCGTTTTCGCCGTTTTCGTTGTTTTCGCCGTTTTCCCGTTTTCGCCGCTTTCGTCGTTTTCGCCGTTTTCGCCGTTTTTTGTCGTTTTCGTGGTTTTCGCGCAGTCGTCGTTTTCGTGGTCTTCGCCACTTTCGAAGGTTTTCAGCCCGAAAGAGGCCCAACAACAGGATGTGGCAGGAGGCGCCTATATAGTGTCCAACCTTGGATGTCTCTCGTATATCATATATTGTATATATAGATATATATGTAGCTACCCCCGCCAAAGATCTACCATTTTTGCCTGTTGCGTGCCTGTTTGAGTTATATTTTCAGAAATCAGATGAACCTTTTGGACAATTTCACTGGTTTCAGAGAACAAATTGAGGACAATTTTGACCATATTGTGGTCTTTGACTGGGTGTTAGTTAAATCATTGATTGGTTCTAACTGTTTTGTATCACCGGCGCCTATGATGATTTTATTGTCCGTGTTTTTCAGTAAAAGTTTTAACAATTTGGTCATATAGATTTAATCAAAGAAGATGACATCAACATTGCTATGATCAAACTCTGGTAGTTCATCCCCCTTATGAACTGGAATTATTAAAAAAATATGGGTTGTTGCGTCACCTTCTATTTTTTGACTTCACCAGTTATGAGGCACTTTGTTTTTCCATCTTTTAAAAATACTGACCCGTGAAACTCTTGCCCGATCCAGCAAAATTTGATCTGATCAGGCAGGGGCTTTGTTTTTCAACTTGCTTACATATTCCGGGGGTGTCCCATTCATCCACCACCTCTGTTGGTTCATTGTCTAGTTTTTGAATTTCCATTAAGGCATTATATCAAAATATATACTTATTGGTTGGAAAATTGATTGATTTGTTTGTCAGTCTCCACTTGCCTATGCCTTCTTCAAAGTTCAATATTCCAGTCTGATATGATTTTTGAAAACGATTTGGTTCGCCCATCACTCTAGTCAAATCATCTTCATGGATCCTGTAGGCATCACTCTCCACTGAATAGACCTTAATATAATTATGTCGGGCACGCCAGCCATAGATACAAGGAGCCAAAATAGTTTTATAAAGCAAAAACAAAGCCAAAAAAAACAAAAGGCAAAGCAAACAAAAAAGCAAAAAATGTAGCTGTGCGTATTTGTCCCTTTGTTTCACATTTGTTTCGCTTTATTTTCGCATTTTTTCGCTTTATTTTTGCATTTGTTTTGTTTTTTGGGGGGGTCTTTTTTCCTGGTACCACTTCTGCACTTATGAGAACTTTTACTCGTCAGCAATATTTGCTGTACCCTCCTAGGAAAAAAGCGAAAAAACGAAACAAATGCGAAAATAAAGCGAAAAAATGCGAAAATAAAGCGATACAAAAGTGAAAAAAACCGACAACTACCCACAGCTACATTGTTTTGCTGTTTTGTTTGTTTTTTGCCTATTGTTGCGCTTTGTTTTCGCTTTGTTATTTGCTTTTGTTTTGCTTTGTTTGGCTTTTGCTTTGTTTTTGCTTGGTTTTTGCATTTTCATGTGCTTTTATTTTGTTTTTCAGTTTTTTCACAAAACAAACTATTTGATGGTTGGCCATGTATGGCTGCCATCGCCCAACATAGTAATATCATTTCTGAAAAATGATTATGCTTCATTCATTGAAAAGTTATGATATTGAAGAAGCAAAACTCTTTTATATCTCTAAGCCCATTGACTAATTCATGTCTGTTGGTGGTGTTTAAGATGTAATAGGTATTGCGTGTTTGTTTCTTCATATTTTTCTTGTTGTATGGCACAAACCCTTCCTCCAAACTCCCTCTGGTAATGGCAAGCCTCCCTCAAAGTGTGAAACCGTAACTCTTCTGTGCGGTGTTGTGATGTTTCCTATTTTTTCGTCATCTTTAGTAAGATCGGTTTCCCATAGTTCATTAACAAGCTGGTCATAATTGACCTAATGAATGAATGAAGGAGTTGTGTAACAACATATTTTTCGTTGTTTGCTTCCAATAGTTTTCTTAAACACTTTCCATATATTACTGTAAGTTCTTATTGAAACACATTTGATGCCTTCACTTCCACCGTATACAATGTAAAACTAAATAATTTGCGAATGTCAATGTCATCCCTGTAATGGTTCCAACTACCAAACTCATAAAAACCGGTATGAATTTTGGCTTTAGTCCTGTCAATCTCTATCAGTTTTGTTGTGTCAGTTTTTAATCAAAAAACAACCTGAGGGGACTATAGTCCTACAATTTTTCTATCAAAATAACTGATGGGACTATAGCCGTGTCATACTTTGAAATATTTGTGTCATGTCTTATTGCATGATGACCCTTGAGATGCTGACTGCATGTTGGTTTCAGGAAAGTACGCGTACAAACGCTTTGTATGCGTACATTGCTCAAACCAACAAAACCAAAAAAAAAACAAGATTGCGCACAACTCTTGTCAGGAATCTTGGTCTGATGCAGCCAATGCACATTACACAAGTTGGATGACCCTGGGTCTGAAAAAAGCACACACACACACCAAACCAAGATTCATTTGTACGCGTACTGTACGCGTACCATGGTCAAACCATGAAACCAAGAACCAAGATTGCACACAGCTCTTGTCAGGAATCTTGGTTTGACAGTCAGTGGGTCTCAAAGGACACACCCCAAACCAAGATTCATTTTCATATGTCATAGGTCTGTGCAATCTTGGTTCTTGGTTTCTTGGTTTGACCATCGTATTCGTACAGTACGCGTACTCCCCTGCAACCAATGATGTGCAGTGAGCATCACAACAGTTAGCATACAGTAAACATTGACCATTGTACGCGTACAGTACGCGTACTTCCCTGCAACCAATGATGTGCAGTGAGCATCTCAACAGTTAGCGCACAATAAGACATGCGTATATACATATACATGGTACTCCCCTTTCAATAAATTGATGGATGAGCATCCACAACCGTGAAACAAGCAAAAATGGTAGATCTTTGGGGGGGTACTATATATATATATATACCCTATAAGTCCAAGCACTAGTTGTACAATAGTCGTTGTGACAACCACCATTCCCGAATCATCAATCAAGACAGCAACTTCCAATCCCAGATCAATCTCAGGCATGCTTTTCTGACTCCACTCCAACAGGCTCTTACTTTCGTTTTCGCCGTTTTCGCCGTTTTCGCGTTTTCGCCGTTTTCGTCAACTTTCGTTTTCGTCGTTTTCGCGACGATGAGGTGTTCGAGAAAACCGTGAGCCGTGTCAAATCCAAGCACTTTGCTTCCACGGTTTTCGCCGTTTTCGCGTTTTCGCGTGGCCTGCCCCCGCATCACCGGGGGCCGAGACACACGTTTCGTATGCACAGCAGAATTGCGGGTCTTGGACTTTCTTGGATTCTTTGCTCCTAGTAGTAAGGCCAGGAGCTACTAGTAGCGATGACCTCCAACCTAATAGCGATGGCCTCCACCTAGTAGCGTCCTTGCTACTAGTGGTTTGGATGCTTTCATATTCTTTCTGGAGCGTTCTCTCTTTAGTGCTTTGGACCCTTTACTTTTCCTCCCTTCGTCTGTATCTTTTTTCTGGGAGCTTTCTTGCACACCGAGGAAATAGCTCAACCATGAGGATAACCATGAGGAGATAGCTCACCGGGGCAAAGAAGAAATGCATGCCCATGTGCCACCTCGGGGTACAGCAACTCGTCGTCATCAAGGTGCAGTAAGAAGTCAAACCTCACGTGACGCTCACAAAGTGATGCTTTGCAGTAGACATCCACGCGGAACAACCATCAAAGAAACAAGGAATCAGCGGAGTCTTCACATCCTCTACTGAGCTCAATTCTCTAGTAGGAGCAAGGACGCTACTAGGGGCTCCTGGCCCTACTACTGGGAGCAAGGACGCTGCTAGGGGGGTGGAGAAGGTTGTGAGGAGGTAGTAGGTCGGCAAGAAGACTAATAACTAATAAGTAGCTCCTAGGCTTGGATGCACTCTCTGCTTAGATTTCTTCAATCAAGGAGGGGAAGCTTCCTTTAAGAAGCATAATACACTTTTCAGATACAAACAGCGTCCAATAGGCGGTAGCTTATGGCGGAGCCTCGGGCTAAAGAAGACAAGCTCTAAGCAATGGACCCTCTTTCGCGAGCTACTTTGATGGCTTTGTGGACAAACCTCAGCCACAACTTCCGTTCGATGGACTTGGATGGAACATTCATGCTGCACTAACTTCCTGCCTTTGGTCTGGATGCTATGTGAATTCAACAAAGAAAAATACACTAAATAGGTCCAAACCCAAAACAATCAAGTACTATCAAGTACTCACGTCTTAATGTTCTTGAATTAATCAAGTGCAGAACTTCTGAGCTACTTCCTGGCCTGAACCACCCCTTTCTGCATGCAATAATGCTTACAAAACCTTGCCTTCAGGAATTCAACATACAAATCATAGCAAAGAACACAGTTACTTCATAAGTGGACTTGAGTTTGGCGCCGAATCTGCCGCGTCATCACTCGTTGGAAACTGCCAGAAGCTTTGCCCTGCACCAATGCATGTTGGAGAGGGAACTCGTTCTCCGAAGTCTTCTAGGTTGGAGGCCATTGCTAGGGGAGTAGCATTTTCCCTTTCTTTTTGAGGGGGGAGTAGGCCGAGTAGAGGAGGTAGTACGTAGAGGTAGCTAGTAGCTAACAAGAATAAGACGCTACTAACTACTGGACGCAGGATAGCTCACGCTTCTTCAAGGAAGCTACCCCTTCTTGAAGAAGCGCTCACACTATTCATTTGGTTCCTAGTTTTTTTGGGAACTTAAGGTTGGAGTCCATCGCTCTTAGGTTGGAGGCCATCGCTAGTAGGGGAGTAGCAGTTTATTGTTTTTTTTTAGGTGTTCCTTGGGCTTCAAGCCTGGTACATACTCTGCTTTTGGTCCAACAGGCAATACTGACAGGCAATACTGACAGCAAGAAAGAACAAAAGCAAAGACGACAGGTCAAAAGGTCTAAGGAAACACTACAAGGAAAGGAGATCCTTACAACCAATAAGCAAAGAAGCTCCAAAGAGAAGAAGATTTCAAAAAAGACATAAAAGACATACCGTTTTTCCAAGGCCATAAGAACAAGGACGCTCTAGGGGCTCCTGGTCTTACTACTAGGAGCAAGGATGCTACTAGGGGCTCCTGGCATCGCTACTAGGAACAAGAAGCTATTAGGAACAAGTGCATCGCTACTAGTAACAAGTGCCTTACTAGTAGTAACAAGAAACTATTAGAAACAAGTGCATCGCTACTAGTAACAAGTGCCTTACTAGTAGTAGCAAGAAGCTTCCTACCCCCCCCCTCTCCCCGCACGCGCGCGCGGTCCTAGTAGATTCCTTGGCTAGTAATTACAATTCTAATTAAATTCTTTACTTAATTCTAATAGCTTTTTGTTACTACTAGTAAGGCACTTGTTACTACTAGCGAGGCACTTGGACACGCCGTTTCAGGCCTTCCAAGCCTCCAGCGAGCGCTCCAACAACATGACTCGCCCATTCTTCATGGGAGAATCCAGGATCTTAGCGTCCGTTCGCTTGAAATCTCCTCTACAAATAAGGGAAACGGTCTTCGAAGAGTCTTCCATTTATCCTTTTCTTGATTGCTTTTGGTTCTGTTTCTCTTTGATTGCTTAAAAGAAACAACCTTTAGACCATGTTTTGACAGAAGTGCAAGACAAATAATGCATTTATCCTGTAATTCTCAGCTCTGGACTGCTTGCTGTTCAGGCTCCAGCTGCCCTTCCTCGCGAATGCGGGCTGCCCCGATAACCGAAGTTTCAGACAGGATCAGATTTCCAATCTACCTGCCACCTCTATAGCAACAAGAATGCAACAAGGAAGCACACCTTGCTATAAGCAAGATATTGTTCTTTGGACACCATGTTTTGTAAAGCCATCATCACCAGCACTGAGGTCAGATCCCATCGAAAGAGGATCAGTTGGACACCCTGAGATGGAACACATGGAACAGAAATCGAGTCCAACCAATCGCATTGAGACGAACGACAAAGAGGAACCGGCACCTGTGACAGGTTGTGTAAAAAAAAAAAACACAGGAGTCCCTAGTAGCGTCCTTGTTCCTAGTAGTAAGGCCAGGAGCCCCTAGTAGTGACAATGCTGGGACTTCGGAAAGGTGACATGTCGTGCCAAGGCACCTTCGCAAGGTGCCAAAAGAGCCATTCCCGCAAACGCTCAGCGTGACATCTGGCGCCAGGAAGCTAGTGCATCTCTGATGTCTGTTCTGGATGGAGGCCATCACTCTTAGGTTGGAGGCCATCGCTACTAGGGTGGGGGCCATGAGCTGCCTTTCGGTGTTGCCTACCTGGTAACCCTCCACTACTTGCAAGTGACTTCCTAGCAAGAATGTCAAGCTCTGCTAAGAACGCTTTCAAGAGGCCCCGGGTTTTGTTCCCTTGAAGGAATTATTCAGCAAGCACTTGCTGCACAAACTCAACAGACTCTGGATGTCTTGGCACAGTTGAACGCTCTTCACACTCCCATTCCTCTACCACTCTAACAAGACTTCTCAACGGTCGAGATGTGCTTCAATTTCTCAACGCTGCAAGCAGGTGCGACAGATCTTATTTTCAAGAATGCTAAGGGTGGCCGTTACAAGAATCAGGGCAAACAATCGGTAGAGGAAAGCTTCCTGCGATGAAGGCTCTCCCAGCTTGGTGCAGCACCCTTTGGTACAGCTGGCTAACGCCACTTTGGGCGCCTTAGCCAGAAGGTTCAAGGTTGGCTTGTCAACGCTGAACATGTGCAAGGCACAGCAGGTGCAAGGAAGGCATAGCAAAGACTAAGACCAAAGGTTTTAAAGCACTCGTGAAAGAAAGATCCCCTCAATGTCCATCTAAAGTTCTCTACAGGCAGCTCGTGGTATTAGACGAGTCATTTGCTATCTTGTCATTTGGAAGCTTCTGATATGCTTTTGTCGTGGTCTGCATTTCGGGCTGTCCAATCAGTCTCACTTGTTGCCTGACACCTCAAGCGGTTATAGGCTCTATCTCTTTCGGACTCTGCTCGGTTTCTTTCTGCTCTGCTCATTCTTAGAGCCTGAAAAAAAAACAGAACAAAGATCAGAGAAGGCTTATAATATAGGCAAATGCGGCAAAGGCCTTACCATCCTTACTTAATCTCTGTTTGTATTCTCTTGATTTTGCCTAAACAATTGCTTTTGATTGCAACAACCACACACACACAAAATGCAGTTTTCTTGTCTCAAAACCACCTCCGCCCCTTCTCTTCTGTGTCTGCTTGCCATCTTGCTTGGGATCCAGCTGGTTTGGTGAGGAGGTGGCAAGCCGCGAGTGTGTTAATGGGAAGCCATCTCTCCCTCTTTCCTCTCTCTTGTCCCTTTTGCCACTTGAAGCTTCACCTGTTCTTGCTGTTTGCTGATCAACACCGCAATCTTGTGGCGCTGAAAAGCCCACCAAAAAGGCACCGATGCCCAAGCACACTGAGCAAATCAAGTCTGAACAACTCTGCGAAACAACTCTGCTGTTTATGATCTTAGATAAACGATGCAGTGTTCTCTATCCCCTTGTCGGTTCTCTGTCGCGTTTTTTTCTTTCTTTGTGCTTTTGCCTTTGTTCTCTAGATCGTAGGCCTTTCATTCTCTTTAAGTTGGAGGCCATCGCTACTAGGCTGGAGGCCAACGCTTTAGGCTGAAGGCCATCGCTATGTGGTTGGAGGACATCCCTTCCAGTTGGAGGCCATCACCAGCAGGCTAGTAGGTTGGAGGCCATCGCTTCTCCGTACACCTCTCACATCTCCTTCAGACCATGACGCAATAATTACAAGTCTGGGCTTCGGCACTGAGGCGGAGAAGGTCTTTAAACGATGAAGGTCCTCCGCAGAGCTGCGATGCAAATTGGATACTCTGAACACATTGTCCCATAGAGACAAAGGCAAAAGGTCAATGAACGAAGACGTTTCCTCCTTTCCTTTCTGAATCAAGCTTGAAGTTGCTCTTAAGCTTGAACAACCGACCCTGCAGTTGTCAAATGTTCGACTGTAACAGGTTGCGCAAATCTTAACCCACCAAAAAGAGGATGGATGCCATCGCGGTTGGAGGCCATCACTTTTAGGTTCCTCAAAGTATTTTTTCTTGAAGTATTTTTTCCAAAAACATTTAGGAACCTAATTTAGTGCGAGCGCTTCTTCGAGGAAGCTCCCCTGGCCCTCACAGGCAGGGGGAGCTTCCTATCCTGCATCCTAAGTGGTAGCTACTTAAGCTGCTAGCTACCTCTTCTACTAGCTACCTCTAGCTACCACCTCTATGGCCTACCCCCCTAAAAAAGACATGTTAATTTCCTCAATTGACATCAACGAACTCCCGTCTCCTGCGTCTGCACTGGAAGCAATGGCCTCAAATGAGGGGCCTTTCTTTGAGCTGAGAAGCGCTCACGAAAAAGGATGGAACCATGAAAACTCGAGTGCAGCTTCTTGTCCACTTGGATCAAGCAACCAAGCAAAAGATTGCCGACAACAGAAGTGGCACAAAAGAAAAGGAATGATCGGAGCGAAAAGCAAATGCGGGAGAAACTCTTGAATTCTAGAAGCTGCTTCTGTTGCAAGTCAATTTTTTTCATTTGTCAATCTTTTTTTTCAGATCGTCTGTGTTTTTTGTTCTTTCAGTCTATGCTTCTGCGTCACCGAGTTGCTTGGGAACCTCCAAGGGAGCCGGAGCCTCGGGCTTCTTGAATTTTTGCCTTCTATTCGCTTTCAAAGTTGTGCCTTCTTACGAAACTCTCTCTCACTTGAGTCATTTGCTACTTGTTTGCATTGACGTTTTATCTGCATCCTGAAGAAAGAATCTCGTAGTCAAGTTCCCCCAAAAAAGTTTGAAACCAAATGAATAGTGTGAGGGCTTTGCTGCGTCCATGCTGCTTACCTCTTACTTGCTATACTCAGGCTAAAGCTCCAAAATCATCTAGGAACCAAATCATCTAGGAACTGCGCTATCCTGCGTCCATATGTAGGAACGTACAGCGTACTAGTAGCTAGTTGCTACCTCCGCTCTCGCTGTGCGCCTCGTTCACTTTGGAGGCCCAAGAGATCGACAATCGCCGGCGCCTCCGGCTGAACGAAGTCGACCGAGGTTTTGCTTCGATAAAGCGAAAAGGGCATCGCTACGAACAGGGCTCCTGGCCTTACTATTAGGAACAAGAATCTACTAGAGATGGCCTCCAACCTACTAGCGTCCTTGCTCCGTTCGTAGTGATGCCCTTTGCTCCTAGTAGCATCCTTGCTCCTAGTAGTAAGGCCAGAAGCCCCTAGTAGCGTCCTTGCTCCTACAATGAAAACAATCAAAAAATGATACCAAATCCTTTTTCAAAGCATATCATTGATTACTAGCAGTAGGAGCAGCCGCAGTAGTATGAGTAGCAACAGTAGCAAGAATGGTAGTGAGGGTAGAAAACACATTTAGAGTCTTTAGAGATCTAGGGATCAACAGGCCCTGCTAAAGTAGCTTGGAGTGCGAGTCGCATTGCAAACTCAAGGAGTTGTTTCTAATGGCAAACATTGTTACTACTAGTAAGGCACTTGTTACTAGAAGCGATGCACTTGTTACTAGTAGTTTCTTGTTCTTAGATCACGAAAACGATTTGTGAACCGCAGACACATCATGCCTGTCACATCGAACTTGCGAACCACAGGTAGTCCGCTGGCTCCCTTCCGCTTTCCTCTTTTTGTCCTACATGTTTTGACATTCACTTCGATGTCACTCTTTCCGCCTTACCTCCAGAGGTGTGTGCGGCATTTCGGACCCAGGCTTTGATGTCGCTTGCTCTCAGCAATTAGAAACAAGAAACTACTAGTAACAAGTGCATCGCTTCTAGTAACCAGTAGTTCCCGGGCAAGCCGCCGCCGGAAGTTTCCTATAAGAACAAGTTGACCTATAGGAGTGTCCCTGTTCTTTCCACCATGCGTGTCCCTCGTGTCCCTCAGTCAGACGCATGAATCCGCATGAGTGATGAGTGATGAATGAAGCATAGCTCTAGGTTAACTATGATGTTGTCAAGACACGAAGCTAATTAGCTCAAGTTTGTCAACTTCTCAAAACACGTGCTTTGAGGTCTCCAGAAAGTAATCGAAATGACTGCTTTTGAGTAAGCAAAGTAACTAAAATTTGTCAAGAGAGCCGGGTGGTCGGGAGACATGACTCAGCTGCAGGGGCGCCAGAGCAGCCGCGAGAGATGACTCAGCCGCGAGAGATGACTCATCCGCGTACTCAAGTTGTACTACCAAGTCGCCAGTTCTCATCTTCCAGCTCCCCAGATACTCCGCGTACTAAAGTTGTACTACAAAGTCGCCAGTTCTCATCTTCCAGCTCGCCAGATACTCCGCGTACTAAAGTTGTACTACAAAGTCGCCAGTTCTCATCTTCCAGCTCGCGACATACTCCGCGTACTAAAGTTGTCCTACAAAGTCGCCAGTTCTCAGTTTCCAGCTGTGCCTGCCACGAAATCTGCACATGGAGGTTCACAAAGTGCTGCGCCTGCCACAAAATCTGCACATGGAGGTTCACAAACTGCTGTGCCTGCCACGAAATCTGCACATGGAGGTTCACAAAGTGCTGTGCCTGCCACAGACGCTGCACCTCGAGGTTCACAAAATGCTGTGCCTGCCATGAAATCTGCGCATGGAGGTTCACAAAGTGCTGTGCCTGCAACGAAATCTGCACATGGAGGTTCACAAAGCGCTGCGCCTGCCACGAAATCTGCACATGGAGGTTCACAAACTGCTGT
>CAXAMN010011226.1:120800-132764 GCA_963970005.1 Durusdinium trenchii
TCTGCACCTCGAGGTTCACAAAGTGCTGCACCTGCCACGAAATCTGCGCATGGATGTTCACAAAGTGCTGTTCCTGCCACGAAATCTGCACTTCAAGAAACAAGTGAAAACTCTAATCACAATGGAGGGACGATTCCGAGCGTGATCCGACCATGACCCGAGACCGTCTCGCAACCGTCGTTCCGCGGAGCTTCCCGTCGAGGTTCGGAGAAGCATGGAGGTTCACAAAGTGCTGTGCCTGCCACGACATCTGCACTTCAAGAAACAACTGAAAACTCTAATCACAATGGAGGGACGATTTCGCCCATGATCCGAGAATGATCCGACCATGACCCAAGCATGACCCGAGACCGTCTCGCACACGTTGTTCCGCAAAGCTAGACTTGCAAGCTTCGGAGCCACCCTTTCTATTGAAAAACACAGCATTTCGTGCGTCCGCTATCTCTCGAAAACGCATGTTGTATTGCGCCTGCCACGAAATCTGCACCTCGAGGTTCACAAAGTGCTGTGCCTGCCACAAAATCTGCACATGGAGGTTCACAAAGTGCTGTGCCTGCCACGAAATCTGCACATGGAGGTTCACAAAGTGCTGTGCCTGCTACGAATTCTGCACCTCGAGGTTCACAAAGTGCTGTGCCTGCCACGAATTCTGCACATGGAGGTTCACAAAGTGCTGCGCCTGCCACGAAATCTGCACATGGAGGTTCACAAAGTGCTGTGCCTGCCACAACATCTGCACATCAAGAAATAAGTGAAAACTCTAATCACAATGGAGGGACGATTTCGCCCATGATCCGAGAATGATCCGACCATGACCCGAGCATGACCCGAGACCGTCTCGCACACGTTGTTAAGCTAGACTTGCAAGCTTCGGAGCCACCCTTTCTATAGAAAAACATAGCATTTCGTGCGTCCGCTATCTCTCGAAAACGCATTTTGTATTGCGCCTGCCATGAAATCTGCACCTGGAGGTTCACAAAGTGCTGCGCCTGCCACGAACTCTGCACATGGAGGTTCACAAAGTGCTGCGCCTGCCACGTAAGCTGGACCTAGAGCTATTGAAACTAGAGCCAAATGGAGCTAGAGCTCTTGAAACTAGAGCTCACTGGATGATGAGTGGTGTCTGATGAGTGGTGTATGATGAGTGATGTATGATGAGTGGTGTATGATGAGTGGTGTATGATGAGTGGTGTATGATGAGTGATGTATGATGAGTGGTGTATGATGAGTGATGTATGATGAGTGGTGTATGATGAGTGGTGTATGATGAGTGGTGTATGATGCGTGGTGGGTGTATGATGAGTGGTGTATGATTAGTGGTGTATGAACAGTTCTTGAATGTCCGTAACACGGAAGTTTCGTACAGTAAACTTCCTTTGACAAGTGCCTTACTAGTAGTAACAAGAAGCAATTATATAGAAACAACTCCTAGGCCACTCCTAGGCCACTAGTAGCAAGGACCCAGAATTTGAGAATCTGACAGTGGATGGGCCGACTCTTTGCTGTTTGGGACATCAAAACACATGCAACTGCTGTACCTTTCCCAGGCATCCCTCTTAGGTTCGGTTGGAGGCCATTGCTATTAGTAACTCAAAAGAAGATTGTTTTTAAAATTAGATTTATTGAGTTTGGAGGACATCTGAACAAGCCAAGAACCCCCGGTAAAACACCCTGTACACGAACATTTGCTGTCTTTTGCTCGACTCTGCTCTAAGACTCTAGGCTGCGGAAATAGCTCTACCCGAAATCTGCCTGGGAGCAGGTGAGCTGTCCATGCCATGAGCGACTTCTATGCCAAAGGTTAAGGCAAATGCCGCAAGGCAGGTGGTGTTCGCTGACGACTCAACTCCAAAAACAACGTAGGTCTGGAACTACAAGAAGGCTTTGAGGTCGGAGGCCATCGCCACTAGGTTGGAGGCTATTGCTATTCGGTTGTAGGCCCTTGTAGGCTATTGCAATTAGGCTTTGAGGTTGCAACGCCCGGGATTTTCCAGATCTTCAGTTGTTTGACGGTCTGGTCCCCAGGTTAGTCCCGGAACTGGAATGCTTTACATTCTCTGCCCATCGGATCTAAAAGTGCTACACCTTGCACCATCGTGGCTGTGAGCCCAAAGTGCGATCCAAAGGGTTCAATCCAGTTTGGCTTCAAAGAGTCTGAACAGTTTCGTAGCAAAACTGCGTATCAAAGCTTGGCAAACTGCCGCTTGAGCAGGGGAGAACGAATGTGTTTTCGACTGCCCACAGCAGCCGTCACAACGACCACACGCTTTCGCCTGACAAAGGATGAATGCTCAATCAGCACTTGACAAGAAAAGCAAAGGTGCCATGATTGCCACAAGTTGACCTTTTGCCAATAAGGCCCACAAGGTGATGTGAAAATGGACTGCAAGAACGCCAAACTAAGGCTAAGGCCCGCCAAGCCATCAGGCTGCAGGCGAGGCCTCTAGCTGCAAAAAGAAAGAGGACAACTAACACAAAAAACATTTGTTTCTACTAGCGATGGCCTCCAGCCTCCTAGCGATGGCCTGCAACCTAGTAGCGTTTGTGCAAAACAACACAACCATTTGTTTTGGCAAGGGCCTCTGGTGACTCTGCGCCACTGGGTTTCTTCTCCTGTCAATTTGGCTGCAACATCGGGTTGCCAGCAGCAAACCTCAACCGCCATGCAGCTTCAAGCAGCCTATCTCGCCCTTGCACTCCCCTAGTTGTGTTCAAGGTGTTCCATACTTCGTTCTCCTTTACTACTTTATATATATATATAACTCTACCCTGCTAGGGACCGCTAGCCGTCTCACCAAAATCTTTCCCAGCCTCCCTCTTCGGCTCCCACTGCGGCAGGAAAGGATTCAACCTCCTGCAAAAAAAGGTCAGCGAGTGCTATGTTCAGCTATCTTCAGCCGTGTTCAACTGTTCTCTGTTTTTCTCCCAACGGTAATGTTTATGGCTTTTGATATGGAAAAACACAGTTTCCCCAAAGTTTCTTGTCGCTCTTCCAGTCTAGCAAAGCCTCCAAAGCCGCTGGAGCAATTCCTCGCCACCTGTGAATCCGCAAACCGACGCGAAACGAACCTCTGCCGACTTCAAGTTTTGCCGACTTTAAATTCTTATTAAATTTAGTGAATTATTGTGTCTAATAACTTCTTGTGACTAACAGTATAGGAGCCCGTAGTAGCGTCCTTGCTCCCAGTACAATGCCAGGAGCCCCTAATAGCGTCCTTGCTCCTACCAAAATCTCTGCCGACTTCAAGTTTTGCCGACTTTTTGGGCAAGATTTTGGACGACACCATGAAAGGTCTTTCTGGTCACGTTGGCGGAAGACGTTCAGCGGAGAAACACAACCGACAAAAGCACCATGATGAAACTGGTACTCAGCACTTTGGTCCTTGTCAATCCCAACTTTCTCCTCCAACTGTGAAAGCGTTTCTTCCACCTCCATTGCTTTGTCAACGAGGCCCTTGACCTCATGCTGAACTCTCACTATCTCCAGAATATACAGGTGCTCAAACTCCGCCCATCTGGCTCCCCCAGGCTGACACAAAGTTTGCAAAGTTCTGGTCAAATGCTTTCTGGTCCAATTTCGCGCGGCGCGCGACAGCACACCGCAAACTCTTGACGAAGGTTGTCGTTTTTGGTCGGCGCTACTTTTTTGGAGGCACTTTTGCGTTGATTTTGACTTGTGCTTTTTGCGCCCATGTTGACACAATTGACGGTACCGCCGACAAAATTGGTCACTCCAAAAAGCCCCAGCTGCAGCTCGCAGACATGTGGTGCAGCGATGTCACACATGCAGTGATCACACGCAGTGTCACTACATGGGCATCGCTACTAGGGGCTCCTGGCCTTACTACTAGGGGCAAGGACGCTACTAGGGGTCGGCAATTTCATGGTGCAAATGTTGACGCCGCGCGCCCGCAACCGCCCCGCCTAAATGATCGCTGAGGAACTCCTGGCATTCCTGAAGCTGGTAGACTTCTGGTAGACTTCTGAAACGGAAAGAGCTGGTAGACTTCTGCAGCAAAATTGGTTTAATGAAGCTGGTAGGTTGGAGGCCATTGCTTCTAGGTTGGAGGCCATCGCTATTAGGTTGGAGGCTATAGCCATGCTGCTCAGCAACCTTCAAAGCAGGAATGCAAAGGAACCTGGCAGTCCTGAAGCAAGCGAACTTCGTTCAACTTCATCTTCCGGAGCTCTTCAGCATTCTCACGGAGCAGTGCCTGTGTCGATTACACCTAATAGCGATGGCCTCCAACCTAAAAGCAGCTACTGTATATTGGACCTTTCTTCCTTTTCTTGTATCTTTGTTTCTAATAGCAATGGCCTCCAACCCTAATTTCTTGGTTTCTGTCCATGTCACATCAATGAAGGCCTCTTTGCTGTCTCTTTCCATGTTGGTGGTGGAGCGCTCGGCTTCCAACCTGACTCATTTGACTCATTGAGCAAATTTGTGAAGGAAAATAGGGGTGAAAAAGAAGCAACGGAAAAGGAACTTTGTCTGTAAGAATATGCATATAATATGAATATATAAGAAAAGAAAAGGAGTTTGGCCCTCCTACCTCCCTTTTTTTCTTCTCTTTCTTGGAGTGAAAGGACATGAGGACAAGACACCCACCAGCCTCATCACACGGGACTGTTGAGAACAGATCGCTTCCCTCGCAAGCGAAGTTGCTTTGTGGGGCTGGTGATTGAAGCACGCGAATTGCACTCAAAGAGCCCTGAAATAGTTTTTGGATGAAAGCTTCAGAGAGTCTTGTAGAATTGCAATAGCCCAAGTAGCCAATCCTAAATCTCACTTGCTCATGCCCTCCCTTCGCGCCACGTTGAGGCAACCTCGAGCTGGGACTGGTCAGATGCAAACCTGAATCTCAAGAAGAAGTACCAACTGCCAGGAAAAACAACGGCAAGTAACACACTGCAAACGCTTGACTTCGGGATCCTGCACTAGGGGCTCCTGGCCTTACTAGGAACCAGAAGCTACAAACGGGGCTCCTGGCATCGCTACCAACGGAGCAAGGACGCTAGTAGGTTGGGAGACGCTCGGAAGAGACATTTCGGTGAGGGACGGATCGGTCAAGAAGCTATTAGAAACAAGTGCCACGCTAGTAGTAACAGGTGCCTTACTAGTAGTAACAAGAAGCTATTAGAAACAAGTGCCACGCTAGTAGTAACAGGTGCCTTACTAGTAGTAACAAGAAGCTATTAATTTATTTTAATTCTAGTAGCCCAATGAAACACTAAAGAACTGAAAGCCACAAGCCAAAGGCCAAGAAGCCCTAAAGTAGTGAAGGACTAAGCCAAGCCTGCAGGAACCCTAAAGAAGTGAGAACTGCCAGCCAAACGGGCCAAACCCATAGAAAAAGTATTGGCCCTTGCTATTAGGTTGGAGGCCATCGCTCTTAGGTTGGAGGCCATCGCAAGTAGGTTGGAGGCCATCGCAAGTAGGTTTGGCCATCGCTAGTAGGTGGACCCAAATGCAGTAGCACTGCCAAAGCAAAGGGGAGTTGACTTGTCTTTTGTCTTGGAAGAAACATCAATCGAAGACAACTGCCATCAAACATCCCACAGGGACAGACTAGAGTGACTTTGTTTCCCAACACAGCAAAAACAATTCAGCAGTTTGCAGCTTGAGCTGCAACAGCAAGTTCCTGCTGATAGGAAGACCGTTCTTGTATCGGGTAGAGCAACGCAACAAGTTCTAGCATAAGTCCTCACAAGGACATGGACGCATCGGTTCAAGAGATGGACCGAGCTGGTTATTCAGCTTCCACATTCAGAGCCGAACCCAGCGTGGCCTTTGGCTTTTACGTGCAAAGGTTCGGGCAAGTTTGTTGCGCTCTTTCTATGCGGACTCCAAGACAATGCAACCTACCCGGTACTACCCATCTGCATCAATTTTGCCAGGATGTATACCGACATCTCTGTCGACGACAAAGGGTTGTCACTCTGCATAGCGTGGCCTTTTGGGTTGTAGCAGTTGAATCTTGGTGGTCATTCACATTGCCTTGCATCTTCCACAACACTAAGATTTTTGCAGCAGTTGTAGCAGTAGCAATACTGTCGTTTTTGTCTGCAGCAAAATTCTGAGCGCTCTGCTTTTCCTTCAATTCGATTAGTCTCTTCTTGCCAGGAGCCCGTCTGGGCTCTTCCTGAACATCAGATTTGGAGACGTATCAGTTTCTGTTTAGTAGCATCCCCTTTGTTCCTAGTAGCGTCCTTGTTCCTAGTAGTAAGGCCAGGCGCTCCTAGTAGCGATGCCAGGAGCCCCTAGTAGCTTCTTGTTCCTAGCAGTAAGGAAACTGTTTCTGTTTGGATGTCTTTGTTTCTCTTCCAGAAACTCAGCAACAAGTGCAGCAAGTGACCCGGGCCTGGCCATTCTCCGGAGCCAGGCTCGTTAGCTCTGCTGACTTCTCAGGATGTGCCAGCCGTGTTGGCTGGGCCATCTCTGGTGGGTCAGCTAGCGGCCTGATTTGTGAATCGAACCAAACAAAAAAGGTTCCTCTAGGCCTAGGCCTTTTGGCACAAAGAATCTAAATGATCTCAGAGAAAGAGGACCCCCAAAACACATATCACAAAGGCGAACAAAGGCAAAGTGAGCTGTGGCGTGTGGTGGGTTGCTTGTGGAGTTTTGGGGAACCAACACACTAGTTAAGTGGCCCTAAAAATCTTGGAGCCAAATGAACAAATCTTACTACTAAGAGCAAGAAGCTACTAGGAGCAAAGGGCCTCGCTACTAGGAGCAAGGACGCTAGTCGGTTGGAGGCCATCGCTATTAAGCAAGGACGCTATTAATAGGTGGAGGCCATCGCAAGTAGGTTGGATGTCATCGCTATTAGGAGCAAGAAGATACTAGGGGCTCCTGGCCTTACTACTAGGAACAAGAAGCTACTAGGCACAAGGAAGCTCACTCCGCCCTCTGAGGCGGGGAGAGCTTCGAAGAAGCGTGAGCTATCCTGTGTCCTTATTGGTAGCTACTTAAGCTACTAAGCTACTTGCGGCCTTTTATTTGAAACGAAGAGAAGCACAAAAACGTCTTGAAAAAAGTATGATGAGGGCCTTTTGGATTCACCAAAGGAAAACACATAGAGAGAAAAGGAAAAGGCCCCCTCCACGAAGCCACACCAAACACTAAAGCCAAACCAAAGCCTGAAAAAGCCAGGCTCGTAGAGAAGGAGATGACAGGATCTGTGAAGATGGACGCACTTAGGGCGACCAATCTTTTCGGAAGACATCTGATGGAATCGCTAGTAGTAACAAGTGCCACGCTACTAGTAACAAGTGCCTTACTAGTAGTAACAATGTTTGCTATTGGAAACATTATAGTTAAGTTATATTTACTAGCTTCTTGTTGCTACTAGTAAGGCACTTGTTACCAGTAGCGTGGCACTTGTTACTACTAGCTTCCTACCCCCCCATGGAGAAGTGATGCTGCGCTCCTGTTAAATCTCTCCTTGTCCCGCTGTCAAACTTGTCCACTTGCTTTGGCTCTACAAAAGTATTATGAAACACAGTTGACATAACAAGTCCTGAGTAGGGCCTACATCAAAACAGCTTCAAACAGCTTAAGCAAACCCTAACATATGGGGTCCATACAGGGTGCCTATGCATGCATACGCAAAGCTGAGGAACAACAAAACAATACCTCTATCAACACAAGCAAACATGAAGGCGCACTTTTCTGTAACTATATATATATATGTTTTTGCAGCCAAGGAACTCGTTTTGTGTGCTCTTCTTTCTTTTTCTTCTCTTCTTTCTCTTCTTTTTCTCCACAACCACCTCATATCACTTCAACTCACTGCTCCACGTCTACACACTCCAAATCCAAACCATTTCCATTTTGAGTTCCGAGGTTGAGACGGTCTCATCGCTCCCTGATGCCGAGTTGTCTCCCTGGACGGCACGGCATTGAGTTCTCGCCCGGTTCTTCATCCAAAACCATCTAAAGCCGTCCATGAGCGAGCATCAGGTATCCTGCGAACTAGAGAGTAGCTTACTTAAGCTACTAACTTCCTCTTGCGGCCTACGCCCCCGGGCCTTAAAACACACAATTTAAAGACACCTGATAATGGACGATTGGAACAACTCCTGTGGAAACCCATCGCCTGACTCCGAACTTCTGCGTCTGCGGCTTCGACGGACCTGCCGAGGATGCCAATGCGCTCGACAGATGTTTCTAGCTTCTTGTTACTACTAGTAAGGCACTTGTTACTACTAGCAAAATCTAGAGGTCTTGGTTTTTCCTTGCCAAATTTAGCAAGCTAGCCATCTACAAGACCTTTACTGGTATTGTCCGCGGACCTTATTCCACCTGTTGGATGGGCATCGCCTCTTTTTCTATATCCGTTCTAAAACGAGACGTCTCGATTGCGCACACCGAAGGATTAAGATGGGATGATCGGCGGATTCGACAAACAAATAGATCACCAAATATTATTCTACAATCTTGATGATTGCAGTAAGGCCAGGAGCCCCTAGTAGCGTCCTTGCTCCTAGTAGCGATGCCCTTTGCTCCTAGTAGCTTCTTGTTCCTAGTAGCGATGCCAGGAGCCCGTAGTAGCGTCATTGCTCCAGCCAATATGCTGGCTCAACACTTGCTCTGCCTCTCTGCTCCGTTGTTGCTTTTCTGGTTCGCAGAGAAGCTGCCACTCAGAGTGTCCGCCTCAGATGTGAACACGATAACAAAAACGATGATGACGAAGTGTCTAATCTTGTGTTTGGATGGCTTGGTCTAACCTGTTTACTATGGTCTCGTCTCGGATGCCTTCAGCGCGGATGGCCTTGGAACAGGCACCTCCAAATGTCCACAGTAAGCGTCGAAACTGCAAATAAGAAGGCTTTCAAAGCACTAACGCTGAAGTGTTAAGGGGCCTGCTTGGCCTTCTTCGAGCTCAGCAAGAGCGAGCAGTTCGTGCTCCTGGGAGACATCCAGGCGCTGAAACAAGAAAGAAAGGACGGGGAAGAAACATGTTCCTTCCTCTTGTGTAGCATTCGAGGTCTCTTTTGGCGTCTCGTTGTTGCACAAGTGTCCCACAACATCTAGAAACTAACTGAATAGGGCGGGCTTAAAAGACAGATCTAAAAGATATCAAAATAAAAGGAAGGAAGGAAGGAAGGAAGGAAGGAAGGAAGGAAGGAAGGAGCTTCCTTGAAGATGCCGATCCTTTCTCGTAGTAGCTTACCTTCCCGCGCCCCTTCACTTCACACGCTCCTGCCCAACAGGTATTCCATGAGCTCCGAGAGGTGCTCCGTGTCCAGCTTTTTCGCCATCAGGCCTAGGCGCAGGGGCATCGCTACTAGTAACAGCATCGCTAGTAGTAGCTCCTGGCATTGCTACTACTAGTAACAAGGGCATCGCTTGTTTGGCGCCGACTTTGCGTTACGTCGCTGCCAATAGCGGAGCTTTATGACCCTCAGATCTCGGCTCTCCAAAAGCGAAGCTGTGGCAAAACCTACCAGGAGATCGGGCAGCGATTGCAACGGTAGCCCCTAGTAGCTCCCAGGCTTGGGCTCTCTCAAGGAAGCTCCCGCCGCAGGGGCCGGAGCTTCCTTGAAGAAGGCCCCCCGCATGATTGATTTGGTTTGTGCCTTCATATTGCTCCTGCAAGGCAGCAACAGCAAAAAGGGATCCCAAGCCTCGCAGGTTCGATGTCGCGGCGACCAAATCCAAAACAAAGGCATCGCTCCTAGTAGCTCCTGTCTCCTAGTAACAAGGGCATTACTACTAGTAACAAGAAGCTACTAGAAACTGAGCTGAATGATGTGCTCTGTATGTAGGCTCCGTGCTCAGGAGCTTGTCGGAGGAAGGACTCTCCTTCACCGGAGTCACCGTGTCCCTGAGCATTCAAGATGGCTACTAGGAGCAAGGACGCTACTAGGGGCTCCTGGGCTCTTAGGTTGGAAGTCCGACCCAAAGTGTTCCTTTCGACTGCCTTTCGTGCAGAAGCGGTTCAATAGATTCGATGTGAAAGTGCCCAAACTAGACACGGTTTCAAACGATACAAGCACATGTCACGATCCAAGCGGCAAAGGATACACCACCTTGTGTTTCTCGAAGATCAGTGATCCATTGAGTGCACCCACCCAATGTGCCTCCACATATTCACACTATGCAGTTCATTACTTGTCATGACAGCATCTTCTGTCTCTTTTGACAATCACCAGTTTCAGACATTACCAGTGAAATCTTGAAGAGGACCAATCGTTGAACGCTCTTTCTTCCTTTTGAAGACCTTTCATCCGTTTCTTTGTCTTTTTTTCTTGTCTTTCTGCCTTTCAAAAATAACCTCGACACAAATGTGCATCCTGTCTTAACTCGAGACCCGGGCCTTTTTGAAGTACTGTCGCAGCAAGGCCACTGCCGCGCCGGGCTTGAAGTATTCATCCCTCAACAAAGTGCTTGACACCTCCTGGAGCACTGCTGTGGTGTTGTCTGTTATGTCTGCAATACTAGTGTAGGGAGAAATGAAAATTATTCTTCTCGGCTTCTTCTTTTCCCTCCAAGAGGGCGTTAGGCCATGAGGATCATAGATGATAGTAGGTAGTAGCTAAGTAGCAGGGTAGAAGGAAGCTACTACATGCATGAACTCAGATAAGTCCTTTGCATGATCGAAAAAGGTTCCTAGAAGTTTTGGCCACATCAAGCCGTTCCGTCTGTCTTCCTTGGGTTTTTGCCATCATTGGAGCCTGTGTTGTAACTGTGAACAGCTGTGTAATCTTGCAAGAAGAAATCCTTTGCCAATCACACAGGGCCACAGACCTAGACCTGTAAAGAAACAGCCGAAAAAAGCAACACGTTGTTCTTTCTCTTAGGTTCGAGGCCATCGCTCTTAGATTCAAGGCCATTGCTAGGTTGGAGGCCATCGCGCTTAGGTTGGAGGCCATCGCTATTAGGTTGGACGCCATCGCCATTAGGTTGGAGGCCATCGCTGCTAGGTCCGAAGCCATCGCTATTAGGTTGGAGGTCATTGCTAGGTTGGAGCCCATCGCAATTAGGTTGGTGGCCATCGCTCTTAGGTTGGTGGCCATCGCGATTGATTTTCTTGAGACCTTTAGACTCAAGACGACTAAGCGAAGACCAGTGCAGCTTTGCTGACTTTGCAACTTTGACCTCTTTCTCCTCACCTGAAAAGCAACCCTAGGAACAAGAAGCTACTAGTTTCAACGGGCATTACTAGGAACAAGCTCCTGGCCGTACTACTAGGAACAAGAAGCTAAGTGAACCGATTGCCTTTCTTGCGGCTCTCAAACTCCCTAAGGTCACCAAGCTACTTCTGTTACTACTAGTAAGGCACCTGTTACTAGTAGCGATGCACTTGTTCCTAATAGCTTCTTGTTACTACTAGTAAGGCACCTGTTACTACTAGCGTGGCACTTGTTACTACTAGCGTCCTTGATGACATGTGGGGGGACCTTCTCCTCCTCGTCATCCACCTGTGCTCCATAAAGCCGAACTCCATCGGCTCCACGACGGAAACAAAGGGCATTTTTGGAAGACACAAAAACCGTAGAAACAAGCACAGACAAGCACAGTATATAGATAGTATAGGAAAGCTTCTTCGACATCTTCGTTTTCGACATCTTCTTTGACCTTTCTGATCCTTTTGTTTTCATTCCGGTTCTATCCTTTCTACTAGTAACAAGTGCATCGCTACTAGTTTTCATTCCTGTTCTATCCTTTCTCTCTTCCTTTCGTAGCGGGTCTTCGGTCCTTGAGGCCCTGACGAGCAACACTTTCCCGGCAGTTTCTTTCGCCACAGCAGCGACCGTAGCGAGAAAGCGAGATTGGCGTTTGCCAACCGCCTTCGGCACCTCAGGTTAACGAGGACGCTACTAGTAACAAGTGCCACGCTAGTAGTAACAAGTGCCTTACTAGTAGTAACAATAAGCTACTAGTAACAAGTGCCTTACTAGTAGTAACAAGAAGCTACTAGTAACAAGTGCCTTACTAGTAGTAACAATAAGCTACTA
>CAXAMN010011226.1:145648-159484 GCA_963970005.1 Durusdinium trenchii
ATTAGGTTTGCGCTATTAGGTTGGAGGCCATCGCTATTAGGTTGGAGATCATCTCTATTAGGTTGGAGGCCATCGCTAGTGGGTTGGAGGCCATCGCTATTAGGTTGGAGGCCATCTCTATTAGGTGGGAGGCCATCGCTAGTGGGTTGGAGGCCATCGCTATCAGGTTGGAGGCCATCGCTATTAGGTTTGCGCTATTAGGTTGGAGGCCATCGCTATTAGGTTTGCGCTATTAGGTTGGAGATCATCGCTATTAGGTTGTTTATCCTTTTTTTCGTTCTTTTCTTTCTTTCTGTCTGAGTCTCAGAGCGTTTCGGGAGGTCGTGCCTGCATGGACTTCGGCAGACACTGCCTCCGCTCGATGGCAAGCACGTGTGTATGGAAAAGGCAGGTGTGGTAGTGGCTTAAGTAGCTACTAGCGGGCTGCCTACCCCCTCCTTTTAAATAAAATAGAAGATCTCTTGTTCCTAATAGCTTCTTGTTACTACTAGTAAGGCACCTGTTACTACTAGCGTGGCACTTGTTTCTAATAGCTTCTTGTCATAACTCAAATGAATGCTTTCGAATGTTTCCCAAATTGACCGGTCCAGCCTTTCCACCACTCGTGGGTGGCTTCTCAGCCAGTGATTCCAGCCTTGGCGGAAGACTGAGCACAAGGAAGTCTGATGACACCCTCTTTCATCTGAAGTGAAAACACCACAAGGAGTCTGGCAAGGCTTCTGTTTCTTCTGGGCCTGCAAACGTGGGGTCTGCTGTGAAGTCTTCCAAAAGAATCCATCAGCATCTTGCACTGTTTGCTAAAAGCGCACCTGCTTCAGTTGCATAAAGTGCAAGAAACCTCAGGACCAAGCGGCAGAGACAATGATGCAGCTACTTTATACATGATTTGCTTGAAGACATAGTATATAACGGTTTTTACACTTCTCTTCTTTCCCTTCATCTCTCCTTCGAGTTTGTTTACTTCTTTATATATTTCTTTACACCTTCTTTATCCTGTTTCTTTCCTTTACATCTTGTCTACTCGGAAATGAGGAGTATCCAGCTTTGCACCTTAGAAACCAGCCTCTCTTGCAACTGCTTGTCTGACTCCTGGTGGCGGATGTGTAGGGTTCTCGGGAGTGGATACCTGACATGGGCTACCTGACCGCGGCACCGCTTTAGCGTCCCATTTTCGGCGGCTGAGTCCGGAGATAAGGAACCTGCAAACGACCTGGGACCTACTTGGCGAATTGTTCCTAGTAGCTTCTTGTTCCTAGTGGAGCCCCTAGTAGCGTCCTTGCTCCTACTAGAGATGGCCTCCAACCTACTAGCGTCCTTGCTACTAGTAGCGATGCCAGGAGCCCCTAGTAGCTTCTTGTTCCTAGTAAGCTTGCAAGAAGTTATTGGGATTATCTCTGAGAACCATCTAACCAGGACATGTCCAGATCTGGCAGAAAGGATTCGAGCTGAGTCAAGTCATCTCCCGACTGCCATGACAGGCACATGTCGCCGGACATGTCGGACATCTCATGGCTCCAGTGCGAAATCACGGGTCTTTCTGGATGGCGTCGGAAGCGAGCAATGCCGCGCTCTTGGAATGGTAAAGTAGGTAACAGATCGTGCGGAACGATGAGTTCCCATTCCGATTCAGTTTCACGCACCAGCGCCACTTGTCTGCGCTTTCCCAATGCTACCAAAAGTGGCTCTTCTTCAAGTATTCCGAGCTTTTGCTTGACCATGGTTGCCTTTTGTTCACCACTCATACCTGCGTCATGTAATCGGTCATCCTGAAACACCACAATCTCAAGCTCCTCAAATGTGACAGAGACAAGTCTAGCCTCAGAGTGACCCTTCTCCCATCGATAGGGCACTGTGCCCAGCACGTGATCTCTCTGAAACTGAGTGTACAAACCTCTCCAGTCTTTGAGCTGCTGTGAGCCATCACCATCAAGGTCGTCGTGAGCACTTGGAGGACTCCCTTCATTGTACGAAGCCAGGGTCGTATCACCTGCCAACACCTTGTATACTGTCACCCCCTTCACCACCATTGGCTTGGTCAGTGCAAGCTCCGCACCAGAAAGCTCTTGGGCACTCATGTCCAAGCCGTCAAATGTCTTTAAGCACTGTACAAACATCTCATACAGGAAGACTAAGTCTCGCCTTGAGCACAAACGTTCTGGGCAATTTGCAAAGAACCAAGTACCTGGAAACACCTTCGGAGCGATTCAATCCTGTGTTGGATCGGTTGCTTTGCCTATGTCCGCCTAAACCAAGTCTAATGAGCCCATTCAGGTTTCGTTGTTCCCGTAATGTACTTGGGTGGATCAATATTGAAGCAATGAGACTGGGATCTGACAGGGCCACAATTCAACAAAAGGAAACAAAGAAAATGGACAAAGTGAGAAAATGGTAAAAGCAACTCAGTAAAGAAGTGTTGCTAGTTTCAAGCGGCTCTTCAACGAGACTTCTCTCAAGGGGTTAGGACATGCTGAACATGCTTTGTTCTACTTCCTGTGAGGGGAGAAACGCACAACCATCTGCTTCAACAAGAAGCTACTAGGGGCTCCTGGCCTTACTAGTAGGAGCAAGCTACTAGGGGCTCCTGGCATCGCTACTGGGAGCAAGAAGCTACTAGGAGATGCTTCAACTTGGAAACCACGGCAACTGACATCTCCAGCTCCTGGTCGTCAGGCTCCCCATTCTCCATCAGGCATCAGCATGCTTCAATGTAGCGACACGCAACCAAAACGCCAAAAACATTGATCATTTGAGTCGTTGAAGGGGCCCTGCCTAAAGGGACCCTGACCATTCCCCTTTATTCATCTCTCTTTTTCCTTGTTGGATTGGCACAAGCCATCTCCACAGGTGGGCCGTTGGAAGCTCAAGTTGACTTGGCAGTATTGTGTTGCGCAAGTAGTATGCAGATTGCAGGAATTCTCCGGTAAGATTGACAACTGCATGTTCTGGTGGGCTTGAAACGAAGCGGCGTGCACACTCAGCTTAGAAGTCTGGCTATTTGGGGAAGAATCTTCAGCTACAGTAAAATGAATGTGCCATCATGTGGTTCACGCAGCTTGTCGTTTATTTTCCAATAAAAAAAGAAGCGGCAAGCTGACTGATTCCCTGCGCTGAATTCATGATCTGGAAGTGAAACTGGAAACTGGTGACACTTAGATTCTGAGCTTTCATTGGAAAAGCCCGTCTGATTGAGGTAATTAAGCGACAACAAATTCTGTGAGTTGCTGTACAAACTTTCACCCACCAAAGGAAGCCTTTTCCACTCATATCGTCGACAAGTCATAGGATAATGTGAGCTTTGCATTTCAGGCTTTGTAATGGACGCTACTAGGAGCAAAGGGCATCGCTACTAGGAGCTCCTGGTCCTACTACTAGGAACAAGAAGCTACTATAAACAAGAAGCTACTATAGAATTAGAATTAAAATAGAATTCAGTTTAATTTTCAGGCTTTGATCTGGCTTTCCTTCGGAACCACGAGAAGCAAGTGCACCTGACAGGGAGAGCATAATTTTTCACACTGGGACACTGGTGACATATTCTGTCAAAATTTCAAAAGACATCAAGTTCTTGGTGCAAATGAATAGTTGCAAATCCAGTAGTGTCCTTGTTGCTAATAGTAAGGCCAGGAGCCCCTAGTAGCGCCCTTGCTCCTAGTAGCGATGCCAGGAGGCCCTAGTAGCGTCCTTGCTCATAGTAAATGAATAGTTGCAAGACATCAAGTTCTTTATTTATCACGGAGTAAGCACGGGCAACATTCATAACACTCAACATCTTGAGATCACATTTTCGTTCCAGTCACCTGCTAGCAAACACAGCAAAGGATAGTCAAGCCAAAACACTCAAAGTAAGGAACAGATCTGACGATTCCTTCGCTGGGTGTGTGGGACACCATCTGTTTGCTGTTGTAGGAGGTACGTGCCAACGACCGAAACGATTGCCTCACCTGCAGCTTTTCAGGCTGCCATGGCTGCCAAGGCCGCCAGCCGCTCCTTTTCCTGTTATTTCGGAAACTTCGTGAAAGAATTTGTCCTTGCTGCGCGCCAAACCACGTTTTGGGCATAAAACTGCTCTCCTATCCATACACTCCCTTCAAGCGATCGATTGATTCCTGAAGTATGCAAAGCATTGCAAAGCTCTGTTCCAATGTCAACTGGATCGGAGGGATAGTGAAGCTTGTCCAACCGATTGGACCCGTGGCGATTGGACCCGTTGCCACGAACTGGTCGACCCCGATGACGAACTGCGCCTTCCGAGCAATGTTCTGCTCACGCAGGCGTTGGAGACGTTCCAGCTCCTCGATGGAAAGAACGGCACCATGGACCCCAGAACGCAGTTGCTCGGTCTCTGAGAATCTAGATCTCAAATGCAAAACACGTTCGGCTAGAGAATTCAGTGGGGTCAGGGCCTGGCTCCAAATTTGAGAATTCCACATCTCAGATCACCACGGACCAGAACTCACCACGCATCATTCCAACAGTGAGTTCGAAACACGGAGATTTGAGGGAAACCTCTGTTTCTCCAACCTACTAGCGATGGCCTCCAACCTAATAGCAATGGCCTCCAACACGGATATTTGACGGAAGCTTCTGTTTCTCTGCCAAAGAAGTCTAGGCATAATATCATATGCTCAAACGGTGTCCTGGCTAATGGTGTTAGTGAGAGCATGAGGTAGCAAAGGGCATTGGACAAACGATTTCTTCATTGATGTTCAATGATGTGCATCCTGCTTCTTCTTGTCCGCAGCAGCTTGGATTTCAGCCTCGCGAAAAGCCAAAGGACCACTCCAAAAGGAAAACCTTGAGACCCCCCCACGAAGGAGGCTTTGCGAACGGATGTATCCTGTTGTTTTTCTTTTCTTTTGAAGCCCGCCTACTTGATTAAGTAAGGAAGTAAGCTTCTAGGTAGGACGCAGGAGAGCTCACGACTCACACTATTCATCTGCTTTCTAGATTTTTGCCGGGTTGATGGCCTCCTTCTCTTTTTGCACGAGCCGCCGCTGGTTGGCCTAACAATCGCAGCAAAGCAAACATCCGCTCGAGTGATGACGATTGCAAGAAGTAAAACTATTTGCTCGTATTGTCTGAAAACCTTGGTTGAACAAAACAGCCCAAGCAAAAGCACACCTGCAAGAAATGGATGCAACGTGTCGAAATACTCGGAAAACGCCTTTTGTTCCTCCTCAAACTTCTTCTTGCGGTAGGCTTCCCTGACTTCCTCAGATTGCATGTGCGAAGGATGGTCATATGCGGCAAGCTTTGCTGTGTTGCTTCAACTGCGACATCGTAGGACGCATTGAAAACAAACTTATATAGATTGACACATGTGTCCAACTCACAGCTTGGTGAAACACATGGAGCCCCTAGTAGCTTCCTTGCTCCTAATAGTAAGGCCAGGAGCCCCTAGTAGCGTCCTTGCTCCTAGTAGTGATGCCAGGAGCCACTAATTAGTAGCGTCCTTGCTCCTAGTAGCTTGGTGAAACACATGTGTGCAACTCTCGCTGATTAAAGCTGGGAAGAGCACTGCCATGTGCGCATTGCACTTTTGCACTCGTGCCTGTCGGAATGGAGAGAGAAAGCAACTGCGTCACACCGGTACAAATGATCCGAATCACAGCTCGTCTGTTGTTCTGTGGAAGTGATCGGCTTCAGCTGAGCTGATGGATTGTTAGTCCTTCCGTTTTGGTGTGAACACCTGTCATGTTCTGTGACTCAAAGGTTGATCGAGAAGACTTTGGAGCACCTCCTGCAGCTCTTTGATTCTCTTGTCGCGGAGACGCTCGAACCTCAGACGTCAGCACAGCAGTTTCTTGACATGACCACAGTGGACCAGGCGTCCAGCAGCTCACGTTGACGAATTGAGGGCAAACATTGTGAGAAGACAAACTGAATTGACTCTGGACTGGCTAGTAACAAGTGCCACGCTAGTAGTAACAGGTGCCTTACTAGTAGTAACAAGAAGCTATTAATTTAAATTGAATTTTCTCAGATGTAAGCCTAAGCCACGACAACTTAAGACATAGATGCTACGACATCTTAGGACACCCACTTTGCTCGGCGCTGCTGCTCTTCCATTTCCGCCTTGGATGTCCATTTGGAGAACAAGACGGCACTGAAAAAATTAGTGCAAGCAGAACAAGTTTCTTCTAGGGTACTGAAGAATGCGTGCAGGGGCTCCTGGCCTTACTACTAGGAGCAAGGACGCTACTAGGAGCAAAGGGCATCTCTACTAGGAGCAAGGACGCTACTAATTAGGGGCCCCTTGTAGCAAGGGATAGCAAGGACATGAGGCGAGCATAGAAGCGCTTTTAGGATGTTTTCTTGCATGGATTGCCATCGCATTGCTGGCTGCTAGTAGTAATGCCCTTGTTACTAGTAGCTTCTTGCTCCTAGTAGTAAGGCCAGGAGCCCCTAGTAGCGTCCTTGCTCCTAGTAGCGATGCCCTTGTTACTAGTAGCTGCTGCATCCTGTGAGGATTCTCAGTGCTTCGCCCTCATCTTCGCTTCAACAGCATCCAAAAGCTTGTCAGTGTCGGACTTGCCCTCCTTCATGCGAAACACTCATGGAGTCTTCCAAACCCCACCTCAAACAAAAGGTTGGTCTCTGAAGAAACACATAAAATGTGACCTTTCGTGACCTTTCGTGCATTCTGTTAGACCGTTTTTGGTTGTTGTTTTTATCCTTTTTTGGATATTCCTTTCCTTCCTTACTTCTAGCTGTATTCATTACTTTTTTTTGCAATTCGTTCCTGTTGCCTTTTCAAACAATTTTGGTTCCTTACGTAGAATTATTGTTCAGAGTTCTCCAACATCATTTGAACCCGTCCTTGCCCTCCTTGCCCTCCTCCTTCTTCCCTCCACGTTTCTCCTGTACATCAGCTGTCAAAGGAGAGCTTTTTCATGAACACTCATCGCTTGACTTGTCTCCCTTTCTGCAACGCATGTTGGAACAGAATTCAAGTCTCCTTGGCTGCTTCATCCTTTAGCGCGTTCCTGAGCATTCTCTGCACAAAAGGCTGGCTGCCAATGCACAATACACATGTAGATCCTGTGTTGAAACTTCTTCCCTCAACTACCAATTGTCCTAAAAACTCGATTTGCTCCTGCTGAATTATAAAAAACAACCTTGCTAGAAACAAACATGCTCTTCTCAACAAGGTAGAGATACCTTCAACTCTGCCTTCGTTCGAAACGAAACTTCCTCAGCTCCAAACTTCCCCTTTTTCTTCACTTTCTTGGGGACGGCTCTCTTCTCGTGGTACCTTATCGGCACATGTGGCCTCTTGAGGCCATCTAGGCAATTAGAAGAGCTGCTGGATGCAAAGAAAAGGCGGTTTTCTTTAAAAATCCGTTATTTTTGCTTTATCATGTCTCTTCTTTTTGTTTCTTCGTCTTTTTATTGTTTCTTTCAAACGTTTGGTCCAGACTTCCATCGGGGTACTTAAGTGGTTTTCTTTAGACCTTTTGGGCCTTCCTTCCTTCCTTTTCTCTTTCTTCGCTACCCTTGAAGTAGCTTATAGAATTGGTGCATCCATATTTGAAGCAGTAAACTGTGAATCTTCGATCTAGGGTCAAGACTCCGCAGTTGATTGGGCAATGGCTTCTGCGGCCTTGCGCAAAAAGAAAGCTGAAACCAGTACCCCAAATCCGCATGGGACCAAAATCCGCATCTTTGTTGTCGTGCTCTCAGGCAACCAGCCTGCTTCCGCTCCTCCATCCTCTTCAGTTGGGCCTAGCAAAGTGGCCCCGTGCTTTGCACAGAAGGCCTATGCTAAGAAAAAGCCAAGAGCCAAGCATATCAAGCTACTAGCGATGGCCTCCAACCTACTAGCGTGCTTGCTCCTAGTAGCGATGCCAGGAGCCCCTAGTAGCTTCTTGTTCCTAGTAGTAAGGCCAGGAGCCCTAGTAGCGTCATTGCTCCTTATAGAAAATGAAGCATGGGTTGAACCGCCTCAAAGATTGGTTGCCGCAGGCTGTGCAAGAGATTCAGGTACTCTTGGTTCCGCTCCTGCGTGAGTGGACACGGCTCTGGAAGTGTATCTTCCTAGAATCAGTTGCTGCAATTGAAACATTAGGATCAATCCCAGCGATTGATTTTCCTTGGTGCATGTTCTCAAGAAAAAAAATGAAAAAATCAGTTCACAAAGAAACATGCATCTTGTAGCATCTTGGATGCTTTCCTTGTGGTTGCTTCCAAAAGCTTTTGCAGCCCTGCTGACAACCCACACTTGAGACGCACGGCCACCTGCATCATCTTGGCCATTCGCAACCGCTCGGCCTTGACCTCAAGGACCTGCAAGGCGCATCACAATCTCAAAAGACAAGTCGACAAGACAGTAATCTTCTGATCTACATCAGAGAAAACATGCAGAACTCAAAGTCAAAACATTGCTGAACGCATGCTAATGAAAGCATGCTAATGAAAGCATGCTAATGAAAGCATGCTAATGAAAGCATGCTAATGAAAGCATGGTACTGAAAGCATGCTGAAGTTGGAGCTGGACAGAGCTGGAGCTGTAGAGCTGGGGCTCCCGGCCGCTTTTAGCCACATGTGATTCTTCCGTCGAATGCGCTCCTCCCTCACCGACCAGGCACCCTGGGCAGCCCGCGATGACTTGTGAAACAAGACTATGGCCTCAACCTAATAGCAAGTGTCAGTGTTCATTGCTGTGCTTTGTGAGAAGTTATCCTGCCTCACGTTTCTGCATAATCTCGCCTTCGTGCTTCCTCTCCTGAGCACGGAAACCAAGTAGCGAGTTCCGGGGTCTGAACAATTTTTAGAGACCTTTGCAGCCATGTCTTCTTTTTCAGGCGGCATCTGAACGGAAAGTCTTTAAGACGAACAGGAGCTGTTTTTCTTTTTTAAAGAGGCACAAGAAGAGTTCTTTTTGTTTGATGAAAGGAAGGCGCTCAAGGAAAAGTCAACGGCCTTCCGAACTTTGCATCTCGAATTTAGGGTAGTGAAGTCAAAGGTCCTCTAAAGGAGAACAAAAGAAGAGACAACAAAACAACGAAACAATATCAACATGTGTTTGGGGGGTTAGGCCACTATTAACTTAAGTAAGTAAGCTAACAAGTAGTAAGAGGCATCAGAGTAGCAAGTGTGCAGCTATATATAGAACTAGGCGACTAGGCGCATGAGACTCAAAAAGATGAAATGAAGACGTTACAGAAAATGTTACTACTAGCGTCCTTGCTCCTAGTAGCGATGCCAGGAGCCTCTAGTAGACTCTAGTAGCTTTTTGTTCCTAGTAGTACGGCCAGGAGCCCCCAGCAGCGTCCTTGCTGCCAAAAGCGAAGAGGTCAAAAACGTGTTGCACACGTTGCAGTCTTTGACGCAAAAGATTCTAACATGTAACATAGATAAACATAGGACATGGTGGACAGAGATATCAACACTTTCAGATTTTATATCCTGTCACAACCCAAACCCCAAAGCCTGCGCTCGCTTAGCACGAAGCTCCGCAAGATCTTTCTCCTCACCAGGCTAGACCACCAGGGCCGTCTTGTTGAGCTTCAATTGTGGTATGCCAAATGTTGCAAGCATCTTTCTGAGGAGTTCTGGCATCAATTGTTCCAAGGTGACAGAAAAGTTTATCAAGCTATAATTACGATGGTCTCAAACATTACAAACGTCCTTTCCAATTGCACATCATTCTCATGTTTGATTGTATCATGTTGGTCTGTCTTGTCTCCTTTCTTTGGATGGCCTCCTGAATGGCCTCGCAGTGAAGTGTGGCAAAGAATGCTTTAACCAAAAGCAACGAATAATGCAAAAAAGACTCCTCTGTGTTCACTGTGTTTCATTCCATCAACTCAGCGTTACAGCGAACGGGGCATAAACACGTCAAACAAAGACAAACACACATTGGTTGGATCTGAAAACCAAAAAAGGAAGCTATAGGTAGCTACTAACTACTATGTAAGCGACTACATACTGGACGCAGGATAGCTCACCCTTCTTCAAGGAAGCTCCCCCGCCTGAGGGGGGGGAGCTTCCTTGAAGAAGCGCTCGCACCAATGATTTGGTTCCTAGATTGTTACGGAAACTTAAATATATGAGAGCTTGGCAACGATTGATTCCTTTTTGTCCCGTTGCCAAGTCTACTGGCACTACAGGTTCTATGTGCAAAAGCTCTCAAATGAGATCTTGAGAGTAGAACTTTAAAAATAATATTCATTGCTTGAAGAGTCCAGAATTCTGAAGCTCCAGAATGTGAGCCTCCTCCAGGCGTTTAAAGGGTAACGCTTCATTCGGAGCGAAAGGGGTGCTTCGGCGCTCCACGGCTTCGTTTAAACAGCAAAGGGCATCGCTACTAGGAGCAAGGACGCTACTAGGGGCTCCTGGCATCGCTACTAGGAGCAAGGGCCTTACTACTAGGAGCAAGAAGCTACTAGGAACAAGTGCATCGCTTCTAGTAACAAGTGCCGTACTACTAGTAACAAGAAGCTACTAGGAACAAAGGGCAGCAATTGGGATTCTTGTGAAGTTGGTAGCGATGCCAGGAGCGCTCCGTTCGTAGCGATGCCGTTTTGTTATTACTAGTAGATTCTTGTTACTAGTAGCAATGGCATCCTAGCAATAGCCTCCAACCTAATGGCGATGGCCTCCACCCTAGAAGCAAACCAATTCCATCGCAAAATTCCGATTAGGAGCCAAAGTACATCCACGGATGCAGCCTCGCATGTAGCCTACCAGCTCTCCCTGCCTTGGCCTTCTCTGCATCACGCATCTTCCATCTTGCACGGAGTTGCCTTGGAGATGTTGTCTCCAAAATCCGCACCAACAGCTTACATGAAGAACCCATGCTTTGTAACAGCCTCTGTCTACAGCAAGGTGATGATATTCTACAAACAGAGTTCAGAGAGTGTCACCACCTTTAAATATGAACCTGACAAAAGGAACGGCTACTCAGCTACTCGTTTAGTGAATATCACCATTTCAAGCATTGCACGATTGAAACCTGGCCAACAAATTCTCGCATTTTACCCAAGGTTTGTTTCCTCTTCGATATTTCCGGTTCGCTGTTGTCGCCCCTGTTTTGGTACTGCCTATATCGGTATCCACAAACAGCACGCCGTCTCGTTCCCATCTGTCCTGTACTCTTCGGCATCCCTCTCTTCCACCCGCTCTTCCTTGGCCTTCAGTTGTTGCTTGCATCAAAAGGACAGACTCTTCTTCTCTTTACGCTGCACTCAATTTGATTCTTCTGTCTCTTGCAAATCTTCGAGGTGATTTCCAGCACCAGGAAATCACCAAATCTGCGTTCGCACCGCCGCAGCGAGCGCACCTCTACAGCAATTCGACGTTGCCTCTGACGCTCCTTTTCCAAGCGGTCAGCCTAGCAGAGAAGCAGTGTGCTCTGTGCAGGATAATGGTTGGAGTGCTTGGAGTGCTGATGTGCAACCATGTGCGGAAGTGCATGCATGTGCTGAAGCATGATTGAGGGCTCAGGCACTGCTTCGGCTTTGGAGTTTATTCGAACAAATCATGGCAGAAGACTCGGCAAAGCAATGAAACGAAGCTGTTTCGATGCTGGGGGCGAGATCAAGCTGATCGCTAGCTAGCAACCTTTCTCAGCAGCGCTGCGTCATCTTCATATCTTCATCCTGGATCCATGCCTCCTTGTTGCGTCGTTCGAGCTCCTCTTTCATCTGCACCTGCAAGAAAAGAAACATGCAGGAATACAGAAAGTCTCTTTCATCTTTAGGTTTGCAGTTTTGCAGTTTGGGTCTTTTAGTTTCTAGTAGCTGTTTTGCAGTGCAGTTTCCCCTCCAAGCTCTCGGCCCGGCGAGTGCGCTCGGCTTCTAACTTTTCGTGGTGTTCCCTCTTCATCCTGCCCGTTGAGCTGCTTGGAAACATTCCAACGCTCACATCGCATTTGCAGTGGCACACTCACCTCTTTTGCCATCCATCTGCGAATCATCTCCTACAAGTATCGTCTTATGTTCGGTCTGCAGCAGCTGCCTCTCGGATTCCTCTTTCAGCCAGAAGACCTTGTCACTCAAACCGATCCAACCCTGTTAAAAGGTGTTGTCGAGAAAATGTCATAATTACTAGAGAAGCGCAGGACTTGCTCCCTGTCACCATGGGACTTTCCAACCAAAGACTCTCTTTTCAATCACTTTCACAAAGCTGCTCGAGAAAACTGAGACATGGGCATGTTGAAGAAAACGCTGTCTGGACTCTTGCTTTCGCTTGTGGATGTTCTCATTTCTTTTGATGTCCAACCTGAAGCCATCAAACTAGAATGTCTGAATGCCTCGTCGTCAGAACGAAAGAACGGAAGAAAGGAAGGAAGGAGGAAGGAGGAAAGAACAGAAAGAAAAGAACAACAGATTTGCATACATCAGATTTGCCTGGACCTTTGGAAGACCAACTTCCTCCACAAACCAGTGGTTTTCAGGTTCCAGGTTGTAAACATAGAAGAAGCAAATAAAAGGAGACCACTAGCGATGGCCTCCAACCTAATAGCGATGGCCTCCACCCTAGTAGCGGTGATGCAAAACGAGGAGACCGCTGATCACGGATAATCTCAGTGTCACACATGTCCATTTGTTCTCTAAGGCGTTGTCGCTCTTTGAGATCCTGCGGCGCATCAGCGTTCTTTTGCGACTTCGCAAACCGTTTTGCGACTTCTTTCGCTCTGAGGTTGGAGGCCATTGCTATTAAGCAAGGACACTATTCATAGGTGGAGGCCATCGCAAGTAGGTTGGATGCCGCTATTAGGAGCAATGTTCGCTACGAACGGAACAAAGAAGCTACGATTCTTAACCTGTTACTACTAGCGATGCACTTGTTCCTAGTAGTTTCTTGTTACTACTAGTAAGGCACCTGTTACTAGTAGCGTGGCACTTGTTACTAGTAGCTTCGGTTTCCCAAGACGGTTTCGGTCGTTCGCCCTGACCGGTCCATACGGCCCGTCGGGATCTTCCGCACGGTCTCATAGATGGGGAGCTCCGGCACCTCGAGGCGACGTGACTTTCTCCATGTGTCGTTACTCTTCCTCTTCGCTACTAGGAGCAAAAGGGCATCGCTACTAGGAACAAGTGCATCGCTTCTAGTAACAAGTGCCTTACTAGTAGTAACAAGAAGCTACTAGGAGCAAAGGGCATCGCTACTAGGAACAAGAACGCTACTCCTGGCATCGCTACGAACGGAGCAAGGACGCTAGTCAGGTGGAGGCCATCGCTGTTGCGTCCAACAAAAGTGCCATCTTCCAACCTCTGACGTCGGCTCCGGCTGAAGCTTCAGCTGTCGATCCTTCCCGACCTCAGAAACAAGAAATCAGCTCAAGCTTATCGGAAAAAACGAACCTGTTAATTACACTTTGTTTCCAGTAGCTTCTTGTTACTACTAGTAAGGCACTTGTTACTAGAAGTGATGCACTTGTTCCTAGTAGCGATGCCCTTTGCTCCTAGTAGCTTCTTGTTACTACTAGTAAGGCACTTGTTACTAGAAGTGATGCACTTGTTCCTAGTAGCGTCCTTGTTCCAAACACTGCGACTTCATAAAGTTCAGAGATCAGGAAAACGGCCTTTCGAGCCTTGGAATTTTCTGCGATGCGTTTTGGAGCAAAGAAAATCGGCTTCGCTGGGTCCCCAGGCGATCAGAATTGCCAAGCGCTCCGAGATCCAGTGAAACCGGCCTCTTAGCTCAACCAGCTACATCCCACTGGTCTAAAATGTATTTCTGGTCTTGGAAGTGCAATGAAGTGGTAGAGGCCGAGTCAGTGCACCTTTATCACATGAGTAAAGTGATTCACACATGGAAAAACTCGATGCTTCCAAAAGAAGAACTTGGAACGGCTACTAGTAACAAGTGCCACGCTACTAGTAACAA
>CAXAMN010011226.1:159682-174945 GCA_963970005.1 Durusdinium trenchii
CGCTACTAGGAACAAGTGCCACGCTACTAGGAACAAGTGCCACGCTACTAGGAACAAGTGCCACGCTACTAGGAACAAGTGCCACGCTTCTAGTAACAAGTGCCACGCTACTAGAAAAACTCGATGCGATGCACTTGTTCCTAGTAGCGATGCACTTGTTTCTACTAGTAAGGCACTTGTTACTACTAGTAAGGCACTTGTTCCTACTAGCGTGGCACTTGGAACGGATTGTCAATTCGGATCCGAAGAGAAATCGTTCTTCGGCCTTCCTTTCTGTTGGGGTTCATCAATTCGGCCTCAGAGTTGCATGCACAAAGTGCGACACGATGTCCATCTCTTTGATGTGATTTTCAATAAAAGCACAACATTTTCTCTCTCTTTCTCTCTCTCTCTCTCTCTCTTCGTCTTTCTCTTTCTCCTTATTATGTTCCTTTCTTTTCCGATTATGGACCCTTAAACCTTTCCGTGCACATCTGGGTGACAGTGCATTAAAGCGGAACAAGCCGTCAAAGTCTTGGTAGCTGTACTGAATGTGCAACCTCGGGCGCATTGCAAGGGCAGTCACATCTGCTTTTTGCACTTTGCGAAAGCGGCCACTTTTGGGTGCTAGTCACATCAAAGAGATCAAGTGTCCCGTGACATCTAGAAACCGATATTGTTCATGCTCAGGCGTCCAAGCCTGAGAAGCTTATACTATTAGAAACAAGTGCCACGCTAGTAGTAACATAGTGCCTTACTAGTAGTAACAAGAAGCTATTAGAAACAAGTGCCACGCTAGTAGTAACATAGTGCCTTAAGCGAGAAGCTTATACCTTAAGCTACTAGCGACTCTCGCCTACCGCATTGAAGAAAGAGAGCTGCTTGGCTCAGTCCTTTGAGTTCAGCCGAGCAGCTGATCTTGTGATTCGAGGCCATAAGTCTCGAAAGTCACCGCACGCCGTTTGGTGTGGTCGTAGACATTGATCAGAAAAGTCTGCAATCCAGTCATACAGGCAACATCTGGGGTAGGCCGGAAAAAAAGGGAGAGGTAGCAAGGTAGGTAACTAGTAGAAGGGTAGCTAGTACCTTTCTAGTACGCTACTAGCATGGACGCAGGATAGTTCACGCTTCTATTCATTTGGTTCCGAGATTTTTAGGGAAACTTAAGTTCATTCATTTGCTTTGGGAAGGTTGCGTTCATCTGTTCATAGTCTTGAAACACTGCCTTCCCTGGATTTCCAGTCACTGCTCTGCTTGATCGTGTGGATAGCTCTTCTTTGCTCTTTTGTTCTCTACCTCTACCTACCTATCTACCTACCTACCTCTCTCTCTCTCTCACTCGTTTCTCGTGCTTTTTGGCACGTTCATCTCAGCGAAAGCAGCATAGTCGCCTCTCCATTGAAGACCTTGCTTTCTTGGTACACCAAAGGACCCTTGTCCTGAAGTCCAAAACCACGAAACACCCAAGATGGGCTCGAATCTCCAAATCAGTTCCAGCTTTGCAGCTCTGCGAAACCTTGCATTGGGCAGAAGTAGTAGACAGTAGTAGCGCATTTGGTCCATCTGATGTAAAGACAATGGTAATTTCTTATAGTGCCAGAAGGAGTAGTCGTCCTTGTCTGCGGTTTCCAGCTCTTAAAACAAATTCTGTAAAGAAATAAAAGAAATAAAAGAAAAGAAAGAAAGAAAGAAAGAAAGAACATGAGACAAGACTTGTGTGGTCCGAAAGACACATGATGAAATAGGGCATTCTCTGGCAGCGGTGGAGAAGCGTCCTTCTCATCATAGGCCTCCTCCTCTGCTGCCCTCAGTATTAAAAAGATCACTCACCTTTCTAACAATAGCAACGGCCGCCTACTCTTCCTGTCTTCCTGTGCACTTGTCCAATCAACAACCCGCAACAGGCTCCAAACACCAGACCAAAACTAGGGTGGAGGCCATCGCTATTAGAAACAAAGAAAAAAGCAAAGGAAGAAAGGTCTATTAATAGTAGCTTCTTGTTCCTAGTAGTATGGCCAGGAGCCACTAGTAGCGTCCTTGCTCCTAGTAGCGATGCCCTTTGTTCCTAGTAGCTTCTTTGCTACTATTGTTTGCTATTAGCTAAAATCACTCTTGGCCATGGACATGTGGCCTTGTGGTGAACCTGGCAGCTGCTTGGAGGAAGCTCCCGTGGCGTGTGTCGCAAATCTTTGGAAGGACTTTCATTGAGCATGCTGGTTCGCATCTTGGCATGTTGGTATCTTTATTTCTCATGTGTTAAACTTCGGGTTTATGAGGCACGTGAAACATGTTTGACACTTGTTCCGTGGATGCTCGATGCTTGACCTTCCTTGGCATTCCCCCCACACCGCACCTGCCGGGAACCCAGGTGCGCCCCGGACCCTTGAGAGCCAACGCCGCAAGCGACACAATCTCAGCATTCGCTACGAATGGAGCAAGGACGCTACGAACCGGGCTCCTGGCCTTACTACTAGGAACAAGGACGCTACTAGGAACAAAGGGCATCGCTACTAGGAGCAAAGACGCTCCTAGAGGCTTCCTTAAGACTTCCTTTTGATTCTCTGCTGGGCTTCCACGTCTTCTCTCCTAAGACTTCCTGCCTTTATGGTTTTTGATATTTCCTTCATTCTGACGTTCGCTCTTTTCTTCTTTCGATCTTTAGACCTTGTTCGCAAGTTGTTCTCTCTTGGAGCTAGACAAGGCTTGCTTTGACACATCTGCTTCTCTTGAATGATTCAGCCTTCGCACTTTCTACATGCTCGGACGGGCACAACCAGCAAGTTGCGCAAACAAATGAACACCATTTAGTAGTATGCCGAGCCAGCAGAACTGAGACATTATGTTTTACGTGTTGTCACAACGAATAAGTTAGGCCATCGCTATTAGGTTGGGGGGCCATTGCTACTAGGTTGGACTGAGTTAGTAAGCTTCGCGATTGCTATCTGCGTCTATGAACAGGTGTTGGCCGAGGTGTCTTCGACAGTCCTCGCCTTGGAACCGGACCTTTGCGGCAAACCTAATTGATGTTTTTCTGGACACGGTGGTCGGTTCCAACACGATCGTTTCAAAAGTCAACGGGCCTTGTACCCAAAAATGAATGAACACAGCAAGCCGTGTTGTCGCATCAACATCAAAGCTTCACCGGGATTCCTCCTCATCGACTGCCTTGCAGCACTCTGGACTCTGAAACTTTGCGCTTTCGATTAGGATTCCTAAGAACAGAACATGGCATCGCTACTAGGAGCAAGGACGCTACTAGGGGCTCCTGGCCGTACTACTAGGAACAAGAAGCTACTAGGAACAGAAGCAGGTCGGAGTGAAGAACGTCTAAGTGCGGTCCGTAGCAACGAACGACGAAGCGTCGGCAAGCCGAGTACGTCGAAAAAAGCGACGTCGAAGAAATCGTCGAAGAAATCAACCTGAATTCGCACCCCAATTCGAGCAACCGGGAAAGCTGTGTTGAGACTTCCATCTTCACCGCATATTGGCATATATTGGCACCTCCACTGCGAGAGAGGAAGGTAAAGGGGAGGGCTCCGCCGACCTTAAATGCTCAAGAAGAGCTTTCACGCACAGCCTTGACCCGTTGAGCTCTTGAATTCCATGGAGCAAGCAGCACTTTCAAAGCACTGCAAAAGGCTAGAGCAAAAAGCAAAGGAAGCAACGGGTCGCGTCTGTCACTTGAATCGGCGTCCTCTCAGCCACCCACTCGGTGAAGAGTGACCGTGATGACATGTTCATTGGTACACCTGAGAAAGGAACAAGAAAAAAACACGTCGTCTAAGGGTCTAAAGAGAAGCATAGAAAAAGGAGACAAGAACATAGTTTTCTGATAGGACACCTGAATTCTACAGGCATTCTTGCAAGTGTCAGTTCGTGGGTTAAGGGATGGTCCCTCGGGCAAAATCACGGCTTAAGAGAAGGCAGGTCACAGTGTCTTTATCGAAAAAAACCAACATGCCCCTGCTTAGCTCACTACCAACCAGCCAAGGTGACAAAATGTCATCACGGATGAGAGCACCTCAGTGAGACTTGGTTCAGTTGACCTTTCACAAGAAGTTCTGGATAGATATGGCATGATATGGCTGCCGCCTTTCATTCCTGAACCATCAAACAAATGTGCTACTGATTCGCCACCAAAGGAGTGCTGCCACCAAATTCGGAGTCCCGACTCTCTGCGCGGAAATCCGTGGAGTCCTGCAAGGAGATCAAAAAGGCCAGAGGACTTGAAGTCTAGAAGTTCTTCAGGACTTGAAGCCGGGAACAAGATGCTTTTAGATGTCTTTAAAGAAGGACAAAGACAAATTTATTTATAGATTATTTTAAGACCTGTTAAAGCATCTTGTCTTCTTTCAAGACATCTGGTCCAAATGTTTCAAAAGAATGCAAAATGCCTTTAGATGTCTTCTGTGTTTTATTTCTTGGCACAAAGTGGACGTCACAGGTGGAGCAACGACATGAAATTGACTTGCTATGATTTGCAACATCTGAAATGTGTCAGCGTCAGTCTCTGCACAAAAGCTACAAATGAAGTGTCTAAGAATCTAAAGAAAAAACACAGCAACATGGTTAGTCAGGGCTGCCGCTTGCCTGCGCATCAAGCTCCTGGAGACGTTTGGAGTCAGAGTAGAGATGTGAGTGGAACAAACCAAAACACCAAGACGTTTGTGAGTAATCCTCTCCAACCCACAGTAACAAAGAAGCTACGATCGGGGGCTCCTGGCCGTACTAGTAGGGGCAAGGACGCTACGAACGGGGCTCCTGGCATCACTACTAGTAGCATTCTTACTACTAGGAGCAGCGCCCAGGGTGGTTCAATAACCCTCAAGTCTCGGCACGAAAAATTAGGCCTCGGCTCTTGGCCTGCAACCGTTTTGGTCAGGGCAAACACCGAATTGTTGAAGAAATCAATGCAAACAACAATTCGCTCCGGCGGCAAGACAATCCCAGCACACCGAAGAGGGCATTTCCCATGCCTTAGAGGCTTGGTTTCCAGAGTCATAGAGTGATAGCTGATCGCTGACTCAAAGACTTGTTCTACCAAGAACTTTTCGCTTGGGTCTTGGACTACCCGAAGACTACTCCTTATCGGGCGTTATTAGTAGCTTCTAGCTACTAGTAGCGATGCACTTGTTACTACTAGCGATGTCCCTGCTACTAGTAGCTTCTTGCTCGTAGTAGTAAGGCCAGGAGCCCCTAGTAGCGTCCTTGCTCCTAGTAGCGATCCCCGTTGTTCCTAGTAGCGTCCTCTACCCCCCCACGCGCGCGCACGCGCGAAAAGGTCCTAGTAGTTTTCTTTGCTACTCATTTAAGTTAAATCCGAATTCAAATTCTATTTAAATGTACTTCTAATACTAATTCTTGTTTCTACTAGCAAACCTTGTATCTAGTAGGGATGCAGGAGCCCCTAGTAGCGGTGCCCTTTGCTCCTAGTAGCGATGCCCAGGCTCCTAATAGCGAGGCTTTGGTGAGCTGAGTCCAGCACATCGAGCCCTTGGCCTCTATCCTTTGGTCGCTGAGCATCCGGCTGGTGGAGCCATTGGCTCACACACCTGGCATCCAACCCATATCACCGTGATGCAAAGCGGTTTCTAAGAAGCGTCCTTGCTCCTAGTAGTAAGGCCAGGAGCTACTAGTAGCGTCCTTGCTCCTAGTAGCGATGCCCTTTGTTACTAGGAGCTTCTTGTTCCACTTGATACAGTGAGGATTCTTCAAGAGAGCTTCTCCTAAGCTTCCTCCAAGAAAGCTTGCTCTACTCTACTGCGTCTGCATGCTACCAGTACCTTCCTATCACTACCACTTAACGATCTAGCTACTACACTCCCCTAAACTGCAGAAAATAAACAAGAAAGATCGTTACTCACTCTGTGATGCAAACCTCATTTTACTTGCGTGGTTTGGTGATGCTGAGCTCTTCGAACCCAAAGAAAACATTGAGGGTTTCTTCACATATTGAAGTCTCTTCAAATCCTGTGTTCGAAGTGAGTCTTCTCTTCTCTTCTCCTCTCTAGTGATGATTTTGCAGTCTTCAGTCACTCCAGTCTCCCCAAATGCTAACACCCTGAACCCTGACTGCTTCCGTATCCCTCTTCGCTGAACCAATCTTGCATGAATAGGCCACCCTACTCCATGTGGAAAATGTGGCCACATGGTAGCCGTGCCAGCGTGTCACCTTGCCTTAGGCGAATGAAAGATCCTCTGAATGCACATAAAAAGGTTTAGTCAACAGGTTGAAAGAAGTTGGAGGCCATCGCTACGAAATGCCAAAGTCTTGGTGTCTCCGCATGGTGTAAACGAAACATGCCAAGTTTGGCCATGGTTCAAACGGGTTGTCTGTGGGTATGGGACCGGTTCAATTTGGAAGCAAACTCTGCCCAATCTGACTGGGTTCAACTTGGCCAACTGGCCAACTGCCCTTTAAGTAAACCAAGGATGTGTGTATGTATGCATACAACAAAGGAATGCCTGCGTATCCTTGACCATTGCTGTCCAGCAACGCGAAGTCCGCAATGCAGATCACGCAGGTCGGCTCAAATTTGGCCTCACGATATGGAAGACGAAGCAAACATGGAAGCGAATGCATAATGCTTGTCTTCCTTCCACTTGACATGGTTTTTTGTCACGTCACTCTTTTTAGACACCCTAAAGGGCCATGATTTGTCCTTGATTGGTTCAGCAGGCTTGACTATAGACTCATGATTGATGGTAATGCAAGTACAGTATTGGGTTCCTCTCCCGATCAAACTCTAAGTAAAATAAGAACTTCTTGTCAGCGCTGCAGGATGCTGCACATGAGCATTTTTCGGGTGTCAAGGTTTGGACTTGATGCAAGGTGCTCACCGGCGTGTCCGGCCAATTCGATGCTATCTACACACTCATGCCTCTTATCTCCGATGCGCATTTCGACCACAAAAGGGACTTTTCGGTGCAGAAGATGGGAGCCGTTTTGCGATGCGCAGATTTGTGTGCTCTGATTTGGTGGCAAGTGCAATGAACCGTGAACTTTGGACAGGTGGCTCGTGTTTAGAATTTGCCAGATGTCTCGCTCGAAAGCAGTATTCAAAAAACTGTCCCTGGAAGTGCTTTTGTTGCCAGACGCACTGGCAGGGCTGCGCAATGTGAATGTTGATGTGCAGATTTCATAGCAGGCGGCGCAGCACTTTGTAAACCTCGAAGTGCAAATTTTGCAGGCGCGATTCAGTGGCAAGCACGGCATGCTGTCGTGGCAAATACAGGACTTTGCGGGCTTCGGGCAAATATGTGCTTGCAAAAGCAGCTCTCCGTTGATTTTGTGGTGCGAGAACATCCACATGCAGGTGCACAAGCTGCACAAGCTATTCTTGTGGTTCACCCATCCGTGATGCATCCTCCTCATTGGCAACCTGCAATCTCCCTTATAATTGTGGACTTATGGCAAAGGCTTTGCCTAGTTTCAGTCATGATGAATCACAATGTGGAGTCAAAAGAGCAAGGAAAAATCGCATGTACCTCCAAAACCCTACCACCAAGGAACCAAGAAACCAAGAATGTGTAAATATCGGACAGTTGATGTTTGCAGATTTCGTAAAATTTCGGGGTCATCTACCTCCAACCACACCCAACTCACTGAGGGCTGGCCGAGTCAATCTCATCCGCTCCAGCAGTGAAGGTCTGGGCAGCAAAAGGGCGGCTTTGCTGTCAAGCAAATCGAGGCGCAAATCTGGCATTCAAACCGAGCCCAACATTGGACTGAGAACTGACGGGTGCTGTTGGGAAACAGCAAAAGGAGATGAAAAAGCAACGGATCTTCAAACTAGTAACAAGTGCATCGCTTCTAGTAACAAGTGCCACGCTAGTAGTAACAGGTGCCTTACTAGTAGTAACAAGAAGCTATTAAATTTACTTTAATTCTAATAGCAAACATTGTTACTACTAGTAAGGCACTTGTTACTAGTAACAAGTGCCTTGTGCACCCTCTCGGACCACTTTTCACCCTCTCACGCCTCAGCCCTCGGAAGATGGGGAACGTGCTGTGTGGTGTTTTCAGGCCTCGCGCTCGGTGTCACCGAGGAAGACGCTAGGAGCAAGAAGCTACGAACGGGGCTCCTGGCCTTACTACTAGGAAAGGACGCTACTAGGAGCCAAGGGCATCGCTACTAGGAACAAGGGACGCTAGTAGCAACTTAGAATTTAATAGAATTCAATAGAATGAGAATTCAAACTTAGAAAAAGAAAATAAGGAACAAAGGCCATCGCTAGTAGGGTGGAAGCCGCATCAATATGGCCACGTGGCCTTTACGTGCCCATCTGATGGTTCCAACCAGTGCCCATGAGAGGTTTCGCTAAGAGAAGGACTGTCGTAGCAAAGGAGTGACCTTGCTTCGCCGCTTTCATGCTGTCAGCTTTTTCCACAAACTGTCTGAAAAGCCTTCTCAACCTACAAATCCTCACCCACCATCCAAGCGACTGTCAGCGACAATGCATCGCAAAGGAATAGCCCGACGTTGGCCGACATGATAACTGCCTTGACCGTCACAACGTTCGAAAAGCCGACGTCTGCGACTCATCTTATTCCGCACGTACGCCTTTATACGAAGTCTTCATGCTCAAGGCTCGGGAAAAAGCGCTCTGGTGCTGATAGAGAGAAGGTGATGTGATGAGACTTGGTTGGAAACAAGTTCAACGCTGAGTGCGCAGCACACGGCAGCAACAACTTCTCATCAAACGGAGTGCCCTAGGGCAATGGCATCTGTCCCTGTATTGTTTCATTGAAAAGAACTTGTCATACCTCATCGGAGAAGTCAGAGTTAAGCCTTGTTTCGCAATTGTGTCTTCAGCCCCCTTTGGAGCGCTGATACGTTCAATGTCTTAGAAACAACCATGTACAAAATGCAACTAAGACATTGTCTGCAAAAGTGTCATCTTTCAGTCTTCCCGCCTTGCCTGAGCGATTGGTGCCTGCAAGAGTCATGACAGTCACAATGAATTCTCTCAGCGAAAAGGATCCTTAAAAACATCCAGTCTTCTTGAAAGCCATCTTGCACTTCAACTTATTCCCCAAAAAATATATCAGTCTGTAAGAGGAAACGCTGTGTGCAGCCGGTCCTGTGCCATCTCCTCCGTGCCATACCCCTGCATGTCATCGATGCGTGGCCTCTTCAGCTCTCGAGAACAGAGTCAGTCGATATCGTTAGGCGTCTCCGGCTATCGACGCTTTTTAAAATCATCCGGCTATTCCTTTAGTGGCTTCGAACTGCGCGTTTTGAGAAGCGAAGGGCAAACGTCCCTTTTCTCTCTTTACTCTTCCGGACGCGTGGGTGATCTTCATTAAGGCCCCAAGGCCCGACAGCTTCGCCACGACTTGCAGCCACTGAGGCCATCGCGAAAAGGCATCATGCATGGGAGTGCTGATGAGGTACCTCACGAAATGCACAAACAAGAAATTAAGGAAACAAACTAAAATCTCTCTATATTATATATATATATACACACTATTGCTTTGTTTAGCAATAACGTGTTTGATCATGTTTGCAAATTTACCAAATGCTTAGTGAGCTGAACTCGTACTTTGGGGGCGACAAGCAACTAAGAATTGCTGCTTCTTAACAATGCAACCTTGCTGGTCATTTTGTCTTGGACCTCACCGTTTGCTACTACAAGAAAGAAGTTCTTAGTCTGTCTTTCTTCCTTTTCTGGCATTGCTAGTAGGTTGGAGGCCATCGCTAGTAGGTTGGAGGCCATCGGTAGTTGGTCTTTCTTAGTGTTTCTTCCTTTTCAAAGAACGCTTTCCCTGAAGGCCCTGGCCAGCCACTCAAGGCCGTGGCCAAGCCACGACACGGTTCCACCTCATTGAGCGCGAAAGTCCGGCATGGCAACGAATGACTGCGGGCTGAATTTAAAAAAAGAAAAAGGAGCTGAATTTAAGACTCTATAGTCTTTTTGACTGAGGGTCAAGCCCCACCGCACGCTGGGCCATAGATGCTTGGCAAGGAGACTTCAAGGAAATTCCGCAATCTTGCGCCAAGCCTCCAAACACTGGACAATCTGAAATACGAATCCACAGGAATTGCATTTGCTCGATTTCAGCAGCGTGCTAGCCAAAAGAAAACCCCTCCAGTCCATGCATTGTACGCAGTAAATGGTTGGTGTCTTGGCCGAGAAAAGCAGAAACTCCTCTAGACGACCTCCTAGAGTGATATTTTCGTTCCTTTAGATATTTTCCTCTGGTTGCTTTCTCTTCGAAGGGACAAAAGATTCGATACTTGTCACTCCCCATCTTGCCTCCCCATCTTGCCCAGAATTGGCCAAGCCAATGGGCTGAGCCGTACCACCGAGAGCACCGCACGCAAAATCGGTGCATAAAGACCTGGTTCTGAGAAATGCGGACAAACAAGCGACGTCTACGCGCCTTTCCGTTGCAAACAACATGAGAACGTCTGTGATTCTTGTCACTTCGTCATTGGATTGGCGGAGTTTCTTTTGGCTCAAACTGTCAGATTGGGCAATTAACCTTGTGTCTTTGTCCAGAACTCTTCCTCTCGCCTCGCTGTATGGCGATTTCAGTGAGGAGGTTGGGCACCAAAATAACGATCTCTGCGAGGCAAATACACGTCAAGAAGAGCCTCTCAATCGAGTTTGACGAAAGCTGTGGATGAATCAAATCGTGAAACGTGCTCAAACGCTTCTAAATCAGAGTCCTTTAGACGACTTCGTTTAACTTCATGTGTCGTTTGACCGGGGGAAGCCGTAGACCGTGCTGACACGTTCGAGGGCATCGGCCGGGCGTCCGCCTAACAAAGTGGCCATTTCTACGCGTCGAATCATCACGCCTGGCGAAATCGGGAAGTCGACGGTGACTTGTCTGACAGAACGCTACTAGGAACAGGTGCCTTACTAGTAGTAACAAGAAGCTGTTAGAAACAAGTCTACTTGTCTGACTTGTCTCCCTAGCGATGGCCTCCAACCTACTTGTCTCACTTGTCTCCCGTTTTGCCGAGTATCAAACAACTAGGAGCAAGGATGCTACTAGGGGCTCCTGGCCTTACTACTAGGAGCAAGAACGCTACTAATCAAACATCTCAGAGTGTCCAGTTTGCAAACAGGCTGGTGCGGCTCCGTCTCACGCTCCTCACCCTGACGCACCTGAGCGAGCAGAAGAACCCATTATTTATCATTTATGTCTTTTCTTGTTACTTTTCTATGTGTTTTCAGCCCTTCCTGTTCTGTCTTCTCGTTCTTCTTCGTTCCTTCTTTTTATTGTGTCTTTTCTTTAGACCTCTAGAGACATGTTTCTTTCTTGCGCTCACCATCTCAGAGCGCCACAGCCCATGCCTCTTGGCTCATTTTGGCTCATTGCGCTCATTGGCACCTTCAACGAGATATCTCGGTAGAATTGCTTCCATGTGCGAATTCAGAACATCTTCTCCACGTCAAGCAACGGCAGGCCAGCAGAATAGCTCAAAGTATTCTGCCGAAAAGCAAAAAAGAATTGGAACCGCGTAATACGCAACGTGGAAAGACTTATATATCTGTGTCTGATGCGATCGGCCCTTTGAAACCGTATCATTGTAACTGTATATAGAGTAATAATGGAATGAATTCTTCAACAATACAAAGCATAAAAAGACAAGCAGCTACAAAGGGGCCTTTTTCTCGAGGGCCTTGAAGAGGCCTTCCCTTCCTTTGTTCATCTCTTTGTGGTTGTCGTTGTCCCCACGACAGGTTTCAAGGATCCCTTTTTGGGGCGAACAGGCCTGCAGCCATCAACTCCACTGGCTTTCCAAAGAGATGAAAAGGTGCTCAACAAACACTGTTGTGCCGACAACAGTCCCTCTTCTGTCTTTGAGAGTTCTCCAAGAAGAATAAGAATTAGTTGCCTCTTAGTGAGGATTGTGAGTATGTTTCTTGTTTCCTCTCGACCATGACACTGATTCCGAGCCATGGAAATTTGTGCCACGGGCGCAAAGAAACCACAAAACTGAGCACGCAAAATCACTGAACATGAGACAGAGCACACATTCACACCTGCCCGGTGATTGTGTGTGTAACAGAAAAAATGAAAGTGAATGTGCCTCCATCCTCAAATCCAGCTTTCCGACCAGTCTGCATCGTTTTTCTCATGCTCAGACGAGTTTCTAGGTCACGAATTCCTTAAATCTTATACACTTGCGTATGTTGAGAGACCTGACAACAGAAGCAAGAAAATGTTGGATTCGTGATTTGTGCTTTCTCACAGGTCTTTCAAGACAGTTGCCTGTCCGACCAAAATGCAATCAGACTAAAGAAAGCACAAGCTCGCAATCTGCAGCCGACGTGCTTGGTAGGGCACGAAAAGCCTTCAACATCTTTTCTACAATCAATCAGATGTGAACGACGGTCTAACTCCTGCAACATGTCGACACTCCACGGCCGCACATAGACGTGACATGTTGAGCTCTGTAGTTGGCTTCACTGAGTTTGGGAAGAGCTTGACCATTCAATTTCAGCCTAATCGCTACTAGTAACAAGTGCATCGCTTCTAGTAACAAGTGCCTTACTAGTAGTAACAAGAAGCTACTAGGAACAAAGGGCATCGCTACTAGGAGCAAGGACGCTACTCAGTAACGATGACCCCTCTGCCATGGCATTTTGCATGGGCCAAAGGTACAAAGTGCTCAGATGTTTGCCCGACACTCTTTTTCAAAATGGCTGTCATCACACACTTCCTAGTTCCCTTAAAACTAAAACAAATTGCTGTTGCACAATGATCTTCTATGATCTTCTCCTCAACCAGGGTGCGAAATCCCACAAGGACCCTCCCTCCCGCACCGAGTCTTCTCCGAGTCTCCTGGAGGCTTCGTAGCAAAACCTTCCACCTCGGTCCTCAGCATGTTTGCGAAAGCGAAAAAGAGCGAAGAAGCTTGGATCATGTGAGGAGGTGACGCTAGGTACCCGCTAGGTGATACCTTACGTCTTGACTATGTCTCGACTACTATCCCAAGAAGGCTCAATTTCACAGGTTTGGAATGCCAAAGATTTCTTGGTACATCTTGGTACTAACTTTGGCTACTAGTAACTAGTAGCAAAGGGCATTACTACTAGGAGCGATCGGACGCTACGTTCGGGGCGCTCCTGGCCGTACTACTAGTCACAAGAGGACGCTACTAGTCACATCCATTTGCACGACCCCAGCATGCTCGAAGCTACTAGGGGCTCCTGGCATCGCTACTAGGAGCAAAGGACGCTACTAGGGCCGGGGCTCCTGGCCGTACTAGGAGCAAGTAGCTATTAGGAACAAGTGCATCGCTACTAGTATACAAGTGCCTTACTAGTAACAAGAAGCTAGTAGTAACAAGTGCCATGCTAGTAGTAACAGGTGCCTTACTAGTAACAAGAAGCCATTAGAAACAATGAAGCTATTAAATTTGCTTTAATTCTAATAGCTTTTTGTTACTACTAGTAAGGCACCTGTTACTACTAGCGTGGCACCTGTTACTACTAGAAACAAGGTTCGCTACCACAGCCGTGTCGTGAACCATTTGCAGCGCAAATGCCCAGACCCGCCCTAAGCCCGAGACGAGTGAGCTGATCCATGGGTCTTCACAATACGCGGTGAGACGGAGAAAGAATCGGATGCCGCAATTCTCGAAGATCGACTGAAAACCGAAGAAGAACGCTATTAGGGGCTCCGGGCCTTACTACAAGGACGCTACTAGTAACAAGAACAAGAATCAGGAACTCAGCAGCTTTAAGAACCTTGTCTTTTCCAGCGTTCCTTTCTTCAGCCGATTTTCGGGCGCTCTTCGAAGAACTGCGGGATAACTTGTGGCCTGGTGTAAGGAACGCCAGGTTGGGGAGTCCAACGCTTCCCGCTTCCCAGTGCCAGGTGAGTGCGCCTGCCTCAAAACTGATGAGCACAGCTGCAACCTCCCCCTTTTTCGATGCAAAAGGCGTGACCAAAAGCTCACAAATCTCTCATTTCACTCTTTGGCTTTCACCTACTTTCTTCACTAAAAACCAACAAAAAAGAGAAAACAAGAAGAGAAAAGGTCTGCAGCCAGTTAGTTCGTGCTCGGTTCGTCGGACGGTGCACGAACGGGTGCACTCATGGCATTTCGGGACCCACAGGGTCACATCGCCTAAGCCACAGTCGTTCCTGAGTTCCTTAGGCGATGAGCTTTTCCCTGAGCTTTTCACCGAAACCTCCTCATAACACGAGGCCCTTCGCATTGGCCGCGCAAAACATGGGTTCGTTTATGTGGTGCGAAAACCTCCCGTCCAAAAAGAACAACAGCATTGCATGGTCTGATTCGTAGTATAGTTTTACTCACAAAAAGTTGGAAAGACGGGTGAGATTCAAGACCACACCATGACAACCCAAAAGGCGGCCACTTGAGTCTGGCAGCGGTTCGCTGTCACGACTGTCAAATTCAGAACCAAGAATCGATTGTCCAAAATGCCAAGAGCAAAGGCCAATGCTTTCAGTCTTTCAAAAGGCTTTCAGATTAGGGGTTGGAGGCCATCGCTAGTAGTCGCTAGGTTTCAAAACGCTTTCAGAATTCTTGAATTCCACTAGGAACAAGTGCATCGCTTCTAGTAACAAGTGCCTTACTAGTAGTAACCAGAGGCTATTAGGAACAAGTGCATCGCTACTAGTAACAAAAAAATGTGATTCTTCCAAAGCGGTCGGGCTTCTGAATCCGGCAGTCGGAGCGGCAGAGGAACGAAGACCAACTACTACCCATGCAGAGCCCTCCGTTCCGTGTGGTTCATTTCAAAACGAAAAGAACGAGAGAAAATGGTTTTCGTGTCCATACTTTTCTTATCCTTGCTTCATCTTTCTTATAGACAAACAGTCTCTCGAGACCCTTTTTCGAGGACGGCTCTCATATGGAGCCTGACCATTCAGAACGGATGCCCATTACCCAGGCACCAGGCAAAATCGATCAATTTCAACATTTGTAGCCTTCTTCTACGTGCAGCCTGCAACTCCGAGAGAGATTCATTGAATATCTCAAACATGAAAAGGCCGAACAAATGGGAGGATTTCCCTTCTGAAAGATGAAACGTTCAGCACTAGGTGGCCTGATTCTGTGCTGTTTTGCTTTTCACCCTGTCAATTGGGATGTTGGAGAACCTGTGATGTCAAACAAATCCAATCTTAGATCTCAGTTGCAACACTGCTGGACATCAGGCTGCCTCATTCACAATGGCAATGACCTTGGAAAGCTAAAGCAGCTGATGTGCCAGCCCTCGTGAGAAATGCCATAAAAAAATTATAAAAAAAACATTTCCACACAAAAGGAAGGGACGAAAGAAAAGAAATA
>CAXAMN010011226.1:176524-203394 GCA_963970005.1 Durusdinium trenchii
TTTTTTTTTGTCACTTCCAAGTCTCCAAGCGTTGGGAGCTCCACCTGGTTGCATCCCGACGCACCGGCTCCTAGTAGCGATGCCCTTTGCTCCTAGTAGCGTCCAGGTGCCCTTCGGTGAATTCGATCGCTTTCATCCATGATTTTCATCCCACCCCTGTACCACGAACGAGACGGTCAGGCCTTCTTGATTTTTTGCGGGGATGCGTGGCCGAATTGCAGAAACCTCGGCCATGCAGCATTCCTAGTAACAAGTGCATCGCTAGTAGTAACAAGTGCCTTACTAGTAGTAACAAGAAGCTAGTAGAAACAATAACTCCAGTAGCCCTTTGCCATTGTTTCGCGGAGGCGATAGCAGTCTTGTTCACAGAAGGTGCTGCAAAAAGTTGTGGGAGTAGCAGCAGCGGCGGTGGTGGTGGTAGCAGTAGTAGCACTTGTTGTTGCTGTTTTAACGGTCCACACCCTAGCTCATCCCGAGTCCACCTGTCCGCCTAGTGTTGCACTCGGGGATTGAACCCGGGTCCGACGCGTCTGAGCCACTATAGACAATACCTACTAGAAGCGATCGGACGCCACTAGGGGCTCCTGGCATCGCTGCTAGGCTAGTAGGGGCTCCTGGCCGTACTACTAGGAACGAGAAGCTACTAGCAAAAAGAGTTCATCCAAATAAAAAATAGAATCTCTCAGTCTTCCTCTAAGCTACTAGCGATGGCCTCCAACCTACCGGCTACTGCTGCTATCTACACAATACCGGCCCTCATTGCTGCTGCTGCTACTGCTGTTGTTGTAGGTCTCCACATGCCCATTCAAAGCGAACGCCTCTTGCGTGTTTGTCAGGGGAATGTTGATCATGACCCTTCGATGGGCGAATCAATCTCCCAAGTCACTCTGATCAAGGAAAATCAACAGAAAATAGAAATCCACTCAAGCAAATGCCAACGGTCAAAGGCGCCAAATCGAAGCAGAACTGAGAGCCACTCGCATTTTTCATAGAAACATCTTGGTCAAGTTCTTGAGGATGCTGAGGCAAGACCAAACACTTTACATGATGCTCCAAGGAAGATACACGTTCTTTTGTCCTTCACTTTTCTTCTATCTTTTGCTGTTAGGTACGGCTGCTTCTTTGGACCTTTTCAGTCCCTTTTTTTCTCCTTTATCTCTGCAAATATCTGCGAGCAATTTGAAGGGATCGCTTGGAGTCGAAAAGACTTGGGGACTGGACACACTTGAATCGCAATGAAAAAGGGAAGGTTACTACTGAGTGTTTCGAACGTTTCATGTTTTCCGAACGTTTTCGTGGTGCAAATGAAGCTGCCTGAAACTCGTGTGGGCAGTACAGCAGCTCCTCATCTGTATCAAACCTCAGCTATACCCCTCTCATTAGAACTCCTAGCTCAAAGACCTCTTACATGTGTAAACCGCCACTTTGGAATTGAGCCAAGAATCTTGTTGGGGAAGCACAAATGGGCTACACAACTAGGGACAAGGCATGCAAAACGATGCTCTCAAAGAAGAGTAGAAGTCTGTCAAAGTGCTCAGTCGTTCTGCAACGTCCCAAGGCTTCGGCGACTCAGGTGCTTCTGTTACAGTCGTGCGCCTATTGCAGTATTTGGTGGCAGGGTGGCTGGTCTTTCAGCAAATCCCAAATCTTTCAGGATCAAACTCCAAAAAGAGATCGCTTTCAATGGCCTACTAGGGTGGAGGCCATGGCTCAGTGCACTTCGCAGCGGGTCCAGCGGGTCCAGCGGCCCCAGCGGCCCTCTCCTTTCTGTTGACGGTGGACTGCTGTCTGTGGGACAGTCTGGGAAGGTGGTGCCTCAGGCGGACGCAATGCCGTGGACATGTTTGGGACGTCCAACGCATCTCCAAGAATCTCCAAACGATACGACTACTTGGTCATTCAAGCAGTTTGTGGAGTTTGAGATTAAAGGTGTTCCAGAGAATTCTTTGGGCCTGAGGCCTAGGGTCGTTTGAGATTCGGACCGAACGGATTCCGAACGGGAACAAGTGCCTTACTAGCAGTAACAAGTGCCTTACTAGTAGTAACCATGTTTGCTATTGTTCTTTATTGTTTCTAATAAAAATAGCTTCTTGTTACTACTAGTAAGGCACCTGTTACTACTAGCGTGACACCTGTTGCTACTAGCGTGGCACCTGTTGCTACTAGCGTGAACGAACCGGATGTCCTGGGTCTCCGAGGCTCGTTTGATCGTCTCCAGATGTCGGCGGCCTTGGCGAAACGCCAACGATGCTCCGATGCCCAGGGCCGTTCGGCGCTCCCTTCGGAGCTCCGTTCGGTTCGCGTTCGCTACGCGATGCCCTTTGTGACGAGTAGCGAACCTTGTTTCTACTAGCTTCTTGTTACTAGTAGTAAGGCACTTGTTACTACTAGCGATGCACTTGTTTCTACTAGCTTCTTGTTACTAGCAGCTTCTTGATGTTCCTTTTGACTCCAAGCCGGACTCGAGCACCCAGCTCGGCAACCCCATTCCAAGCACGTCGGTCTTTCGGAATATTGGGCACCTCACACAAGACAACACGGCTCACCCCACCCCGTCGCGAAGTGCACTTGGGTCTTCGATACATCCCACACACTTTTGCCTCATTGAGGTCCATGTCCATTGAAACAGTTCGACAAAGGTATCTAAGGTCCGTGTGTTGCAGAAAGATGGATCTGAAAGCACATTGAGCAAAGTGATCTGCGCTACTAGTAGCTCCTGGCCTTACTACTAGTAACAAGAAGCTACTAGTAACAAAGGGCATCACTACTAGGAGCAAGGACACTATTAGGTTGGAGGCCATTGCTATTAGGTTGGTTCAGCTTAAGGAGCTTGAGTCAGCGGTCGCTGTCGTTCACGGAACTCCAGCCCGAGTTGACATCCCGAAATGGATTTGTGGCTTGGAACCTTAGGTATGCTCTTATGCTACATAACGTTACAGCTTCTGATCAGAATTGGACGAGACTAGACCAGCTGAACAGATTGAAAAACATTGCAACTTCCTATTCCTATGTCTGCAAGAGCACTGCATGAAGGAAAGCATGAAGACAATGACCAAATCAAATCCCCGAGCCTTGCTTCTTCGCTTCGCAAGCTTAGGTTCTGAATGCGGACGTGGGCTCTCGAGATCGAAAAGGATCACAAAATGCTCCAAGGGCCTCCAACCTAGGGGCTCCTGGACTTACTACTAGGAGCAAGGACGCTACTAGGGGTTTTTGGAATCGCTACTAGGAGCAAGGATGCTACTAATTGTGATAGCCTCCGACCTAAGAGCTCAAGAGGCCTGAAGCTTTGGTGTTTTTGTAGCAAGTTGGCGGGGACGTAAGGACACAATGCGCTTCAGGAGCTGTGCTTAGAAAGGGTTCTGAATGCCAAGTGCGACGTCCTGCATGGAACCTGCGAACCATGTGATTGACGAAGCCATTTAACACGCGTTACTCAAACAGATTGCCAGTCAGCAGACCGAAAACGCGAGCATTTCTGGCCTTCCCCTGTCCAAGTCGGTGCCACCTCAGTGTCCAGTGCCCGTTGTCGTTTTGATCCTCGTGACTTTGGGCTCCGACAGCTCCAGCCTTCCCTACTTTCCTTGTTTTTAGCCCAGGGGATCCCAGGGGGTAGGCCGTAAAGGTAGCTAGTAGCTAGGTAACTAGTAGAAGAGGTAGCTAGTAGGTACAAAAACGCTACTAACTACTGGACGCAGGATAGCTCAAGCTTCTTCAAGGAAGCGCTCGCACGGGAAACTTAACACTTGGGCGTCCGGCAAAGCCAAAGGGCACTGCAACTGCCACAGGCGCGTAGGCCCATTGAAACGCCTCAAATGGCTTGTGCTTGAAACACTCTGTGCCCAAACAAATTGTGTTTAAAAGGAATTAATAGCGATGGCTTCCAACCTAAAAACGGCTTGAGCTCAATTCAATTACGTGGTCATGGTTTGATAGGCTGGCTGGTAATTTTGTAGGGGTGAGTGTGCATTTCGCTACAGTGAAGCAAGGCTTTTTCCAAGAATCTTCGATTTGCTGTCTTCCAAAATACAACTCTTTTGGGGCACGCATCAAACCGTGACCTGGCTTGTATGTGTCATGGAACTGTCATATTTGTGCACTTGGCAAGCAAAGAACAAATCAACAGCACCCAGCACCTCCCGACCTGAAGCGACCCAAAGCAAGTTCATTTACAAACTGCAATCACAACGACCGCCAATACCCCCTACCCCAGGAAGCAAATTCTTTCATCATCAGGAAGCAAAATCATCATCAGACGAGAAACCAAGAAGCACATCAAAAAACATCCGTGAAGCAGCTGAAAATCGCTAAAAAGGACAGGCAACCTATCAAACCGCCAGCAACTACATGATCTCTTTCTAGAGCTTACCTTTCCATACTCTTCCATATATACACTGTGTTCACTTTATTGTCTCCTTTCCAAATCCAGAACTGGGCTCAAGCCTAATGTGAAAAACGTGTTCACACTGAGTCACAAAGTGTCCAGAAGACAAAGTGCGGCCAATGTCTGACATGCCAGTGATGGCAATTGACTCGATAGACAGAACAGGGTTCAAAGCAAAGAAAGAAAAGCTTCACGAAAGGATTGACAAGGAATAGACAGTATGGTTGTGAAAGGTCTAGGTCCTAGGTCTCACAAAGAAAAACGATGAGAAACGCAAATCTTTGAAGAACTAGAAACAAGAAGCTACTAGGAACAAGGGCATCGCTACTAGGGGCTCCTGGCCTTACTACTAGGAGCAAAGACGCTACTAGGAACATGGACATAAAACACTTTGTCCACGCCTGACCCATCGCGGCTGGTGGAAGTGAAGGCACAGAAGGCACAGGAACCTGAGTGCACAAGGGAAGAAAGGTCGGGAATTTCTTGTTTCTTTCAGACTTTAGGCCCTTTGGGCCTTTTCTTTTTCTTTTGCTTCATTCTTCCTTTTGGAAACAAACTGCTTGGGCAAGTTTAACTCCCACAACAGAGCGCAGCAGGGTGCCCTGCAGCATATTTTCCCATCTCCATGGAGTTCACATAGCCAAATTGTGCCTGTCCAGCTCTGACATTCGCCACATGGTGTGAATCAATGTTTGTGGGTTCCAGTGCTCAATGTATTGGACTGAAATCTTTGGGTTGGGAAGCTTTCCAAAACCTGTCTAATGGTTTTTTTGTTCCCTCTGGCCTGCGGATCAGCAAAAGGTGATCGGCCCCTGTGCAGAAAAACGCAGATGTGCAAGAGGGATATGTTTTCCGGTATGCTGTCCAGTTTTGTTCCTTCACTTTTGCCCTCTAGAAACTGTACAGAGGTGCATCAAGCACAAGGACAAGAAGTGGAGAGCAAGGTTGTGGTAAAGAGCAAGAAAAAAACACACAAAACGCAAGGCACAAACCAGCCTGGCTGGCTTGACACAGGCACTGCGAATTTCATCGCGGTTGTGAGCATACCTGGGGTGAGCAAGCACAACGATGGAAGAGTAACCAAGCAGGCGAGTTTGTCTGAACAACAAAATCGCTGCTCAACAAAAGCCTTGCCGGAAGGCTATGAATATATATATATATACACATATTGTAATATACTCTTTTGGGGTATGTGTTGTGTTGCAAGACGGAGTTCGGGAAGGTTCAAGTCCGCCCGCACCGAAGGTGCTGAGGCGTCAAACTGTATAGTTTTAGCAGGGGAACATTTTGGTTTGGGAACGCAAATGCATATTCTGCATCACGAGGTATGTCTGGGAGAGATGTGGGAGTGGGAGAAAACATTGAAAAAAACCATTGTTTTCACATATCATCTATGCCTGACTATATTTTTCATTGTTGCATCGCTTGCGTCAACGAGCCCATGAAAGGCAATCAAACAACTCCTCTCAACTGCCCATGTCTTAATGTAACTTTGATGTTTGCATCATGTGCATGAGCTAGTTGCAATTGTAGGGTCTATTCTGGTAGCATATGCATCAATTGGTTGCATGTGTATAGTTGATTGTTACATGCCTGCAAATTTGTATATGTTGGGGCCCATGAAAAATGTAACAAATTCAAAGGAGTCCAAAAATATGTCCAACATTGTTTTGCAAACAAATATGTAAGAGGATCCAAGAATAGAGTGTTTATAGAGAGACATACCTAAAGTATGTCACGGGGTCCAAAAGTAGAATGATTTTAGACACTTCTCTATATATCATTCATCCACTTCACGCTGCGTTCATCTCCAAGTTTTGTGTCGGTCATGCACATTGTACAGTTAATGGTATACATTCACTCTATTCTTCGGACCCCTTGAAATTGTACATGTTTTAGGTGGCCAAGTCATATCAATTATATAGCAAGCATGAGTACAATTTGGACAAAGGGGCGAAAAATATCTCCAATGATGCTTGCAGGTTGCAAGCAAGACATAACTAAACAAGCTTTATGGGGCCCAAAAAAAGAGTGATTATAGATACTTCTTGCATTTTCTTCATCCACACTATGCTGCGCTTATCTCTCAGCCTTGTCTCGGTCACGCACATTGTATAGTTTATTGTACATAATCACTGTATTTGTGGACGATCTTGAAAGAGGACAATTTCAAGGGGTCGAGAAATAGATCCAATGCTTGCAAAATGCAAGTAAGACATGACTAAACAATGCATCAAAGGGCCCAAGAAAAGAGTCAAGTGATTCTAGATACTTCTTTTACCCTCTCTCTGAGAGCCACTGGTACGGGCGGTTGTCGTCGCGAAGCGACTTGAATAAAAAGAAGGCGAAAACAACATCAATGCTCCTAGTAGCGAACATTGCTCCTAGTAGTAAGGCCACGAGCCCCTACTAGCGTCCTTGCTCCTAGTAACGATGCCAGGAGCCCCTAGTAGCGATGCCCTTGCTCCTAGTCTGGATAGAACTTAAGGACTTGAACCAGCGAAGTTACTTTTTCGAAAGGAACCAGAGTTCTCCAGGATCCGAGCAAGACAAAAGGGAATGCCACCCACGGAACTCAGTTAACCAAACCAAGACCGACTTCCAACGGCCAATTCCAGCCGTCCCCATCCTGCACTGCGGATCGTGGCATCCGCCTGAAACAATCACAGCTGATGGCATTCTCCTTTTTTAGCTACTAGGAACAAGTGCATCGCTACTACTAACAAGTGCCTTACTAGTAGTAACAAGGACGCTACGAACGGGGCTCCTGGCATCGCTACTAGGAGCGATCGGACGCTACGAACGGGGCTTCCTTTTTTTGCCCAAGGGGGTAGGCCGCTATGAGGTGTGAGGTAGCTAGTAGGTACAAGAACGCTCCTAACTACTGGACGGAGGATAGCTCGCGCTAATGATTTGGCTCCTAGATTTTTAGGGAAACCTAAGGTTGGAGGCCATCGCTGATGGCAATGCTGATTCTTACTACAAGGCGTGGTTCCATCATGCTTCATCATGTGTCGTGTCTTTTTTGGGTGTGTCAACATGACATAGCAGGACACTTCGGTGAGAGTTTATTTGAGAGAGCGGAAATTAGTTGAAGCAGCTGTGGCCACACTTCACCACCACAATCATGCTCAGTACAGCAATTTCCACACCTGTGTTGATCAAAGCTTTGCATATCTTGGTGCGGAAGAGATCCTTGGCTGACTTGTGAAGCAAAGTAACACTCACCTTGTGAAGTGGCTGCAGAAGCCAAAGCCTGAATACGCCACCTATAGACAACAGCTTTGACGCCACCTATAAAGGTGCAGTCAGGGGGGCCCAGGGGGCCCACAGGGCCCATTCCCTTCCTCTCCTACGCTTTTCTTTTATCGTTCCCCCTAGTAGCGTCCGTGCTCCTAGTAGTACGGCCGGGAGCCCCGTTCGTAGCGTCCTTGCTCAGTTCGTAGCGATGCCAGGAGCCCCTAGTAGCTTCTTGTTCCTAGTAGTACGGCCGTGTGTCCTTTTCTTGTTTTTCCTGAAGGCAAATGAGGTACAAGACCTCTGCCTAGCCTAGTTCAGTTCTTCTCTGAATTTCTTGAGCACCCGGCTGGAGCCGGTCTAAGTTCTTCTCGAGCATGTGCGAAACCACAAGAGCTTCCCTGGACGCAAGCAAAGGTTGAGAAAATGTTCAGTGAAACCATGATGAAGTGTGTTCTGGCACGACGTGTTCTCACACAAGAAGAAACACTGATATCACTTTGAGAGATTAAACTGAGATAGTCCCGGGATACGTTGGATCCGAATGGCCTTTGCACAAACACCCAAGAGGTTGAACTTGCACATCTTCGTCTTCGAAAAGATACGGCTTTCTGAAGATGCACCCGCCTCGATGACTCAAGTAAGCAAATTCACCAAAGCCACCATAACCCATTTCATCTCAAAGCCATGTCCATCGCTAGCTTGGAGGCCACTGCAAGTAGGTTGCATGGAGCGCTCTGACCATTTCATCTCGTGAAAAGTCGACCCTCTGAGTTTCTCACTGCTTGTGACGCACCTGGCGATCGGCAACGCTCTTGGAACCAATGGAAAGGTGTTTCTGGATGAATGCTTTTCGTCCTAGGAACAAGGGCATCGCTACTAGTAACAAGTGCCTTACTAGTAGTAACAAGAAGCTATTAGAAACAATAAAGCTACTACTTATGTTTTTAGCCCGCTCCCCCCCCTATCAGCCTTCCGACTCGTTCTGTACTCCTGGCATCGGCCAGGACCTTGGCCGAAGGGCTGTTTCTTGGAGTTGGAAGAAGAAGAAGACGAAAGGTGGAGACGGGCCTTCTGAAAGAGGTCCAAACACCTTTTTAGAAATGAGACATATGACCTCATCGGTGCTTTTCTTTGCATGACATGCAGGTCGGACAGGATTTTTGAGGAACTGTTGAATAACGCATCTGGCTCGGATCCTTCAATGACCCACGGGTATATAACTGCTGTTCGTAATCTGGAATGTTCTTCTATATTGACGTAAACCTGAGGCCCTGGAAATGCTGTTCTAAAGCCCTGCAATCCAACGAGCTGCTTGCCAATCCTAATCATTCGCCATTGAATATCCTTTTTCCAGCGTTGGAGGACTGAATAGTCCCGAAAAGATGTCTGGCAAAAACTGCAGGCCGAGAATTGAGGCTGCAGGAAATCAAGAAAAATGCTGATGGAATCTGGCATTCTGAAGATCTCAACTACTGAGCAATTGAAGTGTGCTTCATGCTAATCTAGCACACAATGCACACACAATGGGCTCGTTCGGTCTGCTAATCTGTATCCTTTGCTATGAATACCAAGTTGCTCCCAGGAATGTGCAGAGACGACTTCGTGTTGAGGTTTCTTTCCCCTCAGCCTTCGCACATAGCGGACGCCCTTAACGCGCTTTGGCTCTCACGGGGATGCTGACCTCGTTGCGTCTCTTCCAGGGCACAGTAAAGGGATCGTTGTACTGCATGAGACGCGTGGTGTTCTCTACAATCTCCCAGGTCTCACTCTTCTCCACGAAGTCTATCAATTCTTCGGTCCTGAAGTTCATGTCAATGTCCAACTTGGACCCAATCACAACCAGAGATCAAACGGAAAACTCGGCCTCAAAGAAGAGACACGACAGAAATTGGAAAAATTACTCATAGCGGGCAAATCCCACATTCCAAAAACATCCGAGGAGTGGTACAAACTAGGGTGGAGGCCATCGCTACCTAGTAGCGATGCCCTTTGCTCCTAGTAGCTTCTTGCTCCTAGTAAGGCCAGGAGCCCGTAGTAGCGTTCTTGTTACTACTAGTAAGGCACTTGTTACTAGAAGCGATGCACTTGTTACTAGTAGCGATGCCCTTTGCTCCTAGTAGCGATGCCCTTTCCGTGGGTAGAAAGCCTTCGAAGCCTCGAATGGTTACAAGACTGCCTCGACATCTTACGATCGTCCCCACGAGCACACCGATGACAGACCCGAACGGAGACTTCACTAGATGTTTTTCATTTTTGCGGCCTAAAGGGACTGTTGTTTGTTTTTTTTAATATGCGTTCCTCCCTGATGCTGTCCTCTTTTTCTATATTTCTCTTTCTCCTTATTCTTTTCTTGATGTTTTTCTAGTGTTCTTGATTTCTCTTTTACACATGTTTGAGACCCTTCCTGACCACCCTTGGCCGAGCCACTTCTTGGCCACCGTGGCTTGTAGCGCATAGCCTCCGAAGCATGAGACGGCCAAGGTCTCGACCGGGCGCTCTTGGAGAAGCACTCCGGAGTTCTCGGCCGGTGCCGGGGCCGTCTCCAAGGACGTCCAATATTTGCTGGGCATGATGAACCTGAAGACGACTCCGACCATCAAAGAAGAAGCAGGAGGAGGGGAGAAGAAGGAAGAGGGAAGAAAGAGAAGAGAGAAGAGAGAAGAAGAACGTGCAAAATGCTGATTCAACCAAAGGACGACATGGCTCCACTGTCTCGATCCATCTGCACAGGAGTTGTCATCGCCATCTTCTCGTTCCGAACATTTTTCTTTCCAAAAATGTAGTCGGCAAGCATGAAGAAGGACCGGTTATTCGCCACCTCTGCACCTCCGCATTAGAAAAGCCAATTGGCATCTGAGAAACAGCGATGCTCAAGCTACCTTTACCTTTCAAGACAAGAGTTTACATTCACTTGTCATAACCATGTCATAACTCTTACAAATCAGTCAAATCACTCTTCAAACTATGCTAGGAACAAGAAGCTACTAGTAGCTCCTTAGTCCTTAAGTGTCTCTAAAGATCTAGGAACCAAATCATTATATAGTGCGAGCGCTTGGAAGCTTCCCCGCCGCCGATAGGGCAGGGCAGCAGGGGTAGCTTCCTTGAAGAAGCGTGAGCTATCCTGCGTCCTAAGTAGTAGCTACCTAGCTACTAGCTAGCTAGCTCTAGCTACCTGCCTCTCCCTCCTAGCGGCCTACCTCCCTTAAAAAGGTAAACTTATTTGTGCCAGTCTCATCCCTTCCCTTCGGGCCTTGACGTGTTTGAACCACAGCATAAGGTGCGTACTCCCTCACCTGTAGGTTCTAACCAAAGGAAGCACAGAGTCAGAAGGCAAACAAAGGGCCAAACGGCTGTCACAATATGAGCATCTAATCACTTAGCCCTTGAGCGGCCAAATCTGCCTCAAAGCCAGAGAGTGCATCTCGAGAAACCACCTGACAGATTGAGCGTCAAGAGATCCGTCGGGCCACGACGTGCACCGCGCGGTCTTCAAGGATGCCAAAAGCAAAGTGCACGATTCTTGTGCAAACACCGTGTGCCATGACAAACTCTGAAACAACCTGAACCTAATCAAACTCTGTGTGCCTAATCGACACAAAGCAACTCTTCTCAGAGCGTCTGCGCCTCGTATTTGGGCGTTTCGAGCTTCGGCGTCCGTGCGGCCCAGTCCTCGTCCTTCGACTTGGCCGACCTCCGGTTTGGCAGGACAAATGGCGTTTGACAGGAGAAAGGATGCTACTAGGGGCACTCCTGGCATCGCTACTAGTAACAAGAAGCTACTAGTAACAAAGGGCATCGCTACTAGGAGCAAGGACGCTACACTCTTTCTTTATGATCTTTGCAAATTCAAGAGAATGAGAGGAAGAAAGAGAAAGACACGTGCAAGAAAGACAGGTGTTTTTTGCCAAAAAAGGAAATGGAAGAGAGAAGAGTCTAGTGACTGGATGTGTTTAACGTAACCTTTAGGAATCCAGGAATCGGAGCTTATTGGAAGCTGAACTCTGCAATCTTCGCTACTGCAAACGTGACTTGGTTCGCAATTTGGGTCCCAAAGCAACTCAAAAAGAATATTAACATACCATAGAATCATAGAAAAAAGACTGTACGGAACCCAAGAGCGATGGCCTCCAACTAAAAACAAAATAGAAAAGTAAAAATTCTAACACGGAACTGCAACAGGAAGCATGTTCATGTTGCACTTCTACAGATGAACCAAGCATGTACACCACATTTGATTGAACCAAGGAGGCACCGAAGGCAAAAACGTATCATGCAGCGATCTCCATCTTCCACTAAGGTACCTTCTCCCCTTCAAAGGGATCCCATGGTGAGAAGGTTCACGACTGATGGAGGCCCTCTAGGAAGTGTTTCAATGTGTACAGAAGTGGCTCGCCAACAGGTGCTGCTTCACGGGGTTACTACTCCAAAGACTGGCAAAAAACATGCAAGATCAACTCACAAGACTCGAACTGTAAAGAAAAACAGGAAACCAAGGCGAAGGGGCTGCCACTTAAAAACGAAAAAGACAAAACAACTCAGTTGACGGCACTCCCTTTGCATCCCTTGACTAACGTGGGTTGGAGCCCATCGCTAGCTTTCTTCAAGTCCTTTACGTTCGTAGCGATGCCCTCTTGTTCCTCGTAGCGAACATTGCTCTTAGTAGTAAGGCCAGGAGCCCCTAGCAGCGTCCTCTTGCTCCTAGTAGCGATGCCAGGAGCCCCTAGTAGCGATGCCCTTGTTCCTAGTAGCTTCTTGTTACTACTAGTAAGGCACCTGTTACTACTAGCGTGGCACTTGTTCCTAGTAGCTTCTTGTTACTACTAGTAAGGCACTTGTTACTACTAGCGTGGCACTTGTTCCTAGTAGCGATGCCCTTTGCCCCGTTCGTCTCGCCTCTCCAAGCTCCAAGGATCGGAGTTCGTCAGCTGCCGCAGCGCCACGAACAGCGCCCGCGCCTTCGAAGCCGCTAGCGGAGCCTCCTTCCCTTCAGCGTCCATGGCATCGCTCCTCTTCGAACCAAACAACGGAAGAAGTGATCGAAAAGAACTCTTTCGAAAGCGTTCGAAAAGTATTTTTTCGGATGTTCCGAGACTGCAAAGAAGAGCTTGTGTGAAAGAGCATTTGTCAGCAGAAAGATGCGAAGAAGCAAGCGAGGCCTTTTAGACCTAAGAAAAAAATCGACAACTGAAAATGATACCGTGGAGGGCCCCCTTCAACTAGGGAGAGGCGAAAATGCTACTTCGTTCATCCTTTTTGCATCATGTTCAGCAGCGCAATTGAGTGTCTGTGCAGTCAAGGCTCTGCAGCACGTACCTCAACCGTTGCTCGCCCTCTCGACTTTGCTTCTGCACCACCACGGGGCTATCTGCTTGTTGTGGCAAAATGTGATCCCTCACCGTGCGATAAAGGCTGGCACACGCCGAACGATATCCCAAGAAGGGCCGCAAGCGGAGCATCTGAAGAGTCGGCGTCTCTTCCATCTGCTGCGCATACTTCTCCTCGGCTCGGCAAGGCTACCCGAGGCTATCTGGGCACCATGAGTGAACAACTGTGTAGCAGAGAAAAGAAGCATTTGTATCGTCAAGTTGCAACATGAATCTGGACGTCGACATCACCCAACCCGCCATACCAACCCCTTTTTCTGCTCTGCCCTCGCCAAGCAGCCACCTCTGCAAAAATCTCGCCACTGGCGTCGTCGTAGACCTCGGCCAGCTCCTTCAGCGCTGCCTGCCGCGTGGCTGAACGCCGCGCGAGCAGCAGCCGCCGCAGGGCTGAGCGCCACTCAGGTGGCTCTGCCGCCGGCTCCGCGACGGCGCGGCGAAGCGCGGCGTCGGAGCGTGCGGCGGGGTGCCGGCTGGGCGCTTGGGAGCGGGTGCATGACAAATGCACAAAACTGACGGCGGATGTCAACAGGAAACACCACGCAAGACCAGGTCGCCTTCGTGCCATGAGCGCAGCACGTTTGGCTTTTTCTCACCAATGGATTCTGCTTCAAAGTTCCGCCTATGACCTGTCTTCTCTTCCTTCCGGTTGATTCCTATCCCTGTCTCTCCATTCCATGGAACTGCTTTTCATCGCCTGAAGCCTTCTGCAACAATCTCATCTTCATTCCCTGTCAAACTGTTTCCTTCAAAAAGAGTTGGAGATGCGTGGAAAGCTGGCCCACTTGATGTGTTTTCACTAAATCCCGAAAAGCTGCGAGGACCGACGTCCGCTTGATGCAAGCAAACGGAATTTCCTCTCGGGATCCCTCCACACATTCGCTTCAGATCTAATTCCTGAGGCTCGCACAGGTCTCGGCTACAATACAAAGAGTCTTGACTACAATCTGCAAAGCAAAAACTTGAGCAAATCGGTCGGACAGCGGCACCTCATTCGTCTCATGCCACACCCACTACGCTCGCATGCGTTCTTTTGCTTAAGCGAACGAGGCTTTTCGGCGCTACTAGGAACAAGTGCCTTACTACAAGTAACAAGTGCCTTACTACTAGGAACAAGAAGCTACTAGAAACAAGGGCATCGCTACTAGTAACAAGTGCAAAACCGTCCAAAAGTCCGCAGGAATTCGTCCCAACCGTCCGGACTTCCAGAGTGAAGCGTCCGTTCACCCACTTGGAGCGCAAGCTCACAGACCTTTTTGGCCCAGCTATGTCACAAGCAGCGCACACTGGGCCTGAAAGGCGGCCGAACACTCAAGTCGTTTGAGTTGGACTTCCTCTCGTCACAGCGACAAGCGTGTTGCCTCCCAATGCGTCCAAGCGACATATCCAATAAGCCAATTTTTCACAACTTGAGATTCATCGGGTATAGGGTGGGTAGTTTTGCCTTGCATAATATGGATGTGGACGTGGTTGAGCTGGATGCCGCCAAGCTGGATGGGAATGTGGTGAGTAGCTGGGATAGGTCGGAGGATGGTGAGGGTGACCCGGGTGACCCGGGTGGCCATGTGGTGGGTGTGACGGGTGGGGAGGCATCGGAGCTGGGTGCGGGTGTGGGTGAGGGATGTGTGGGACGTGTGGGACGTGTGGGACGTGTGGGGCTGGGTGTGGGCGATGAAGTGAAGGCGGCCTTGGATACGGACGCGGATGTGTTGGATGCGGATGACTTGGTGGATAGGGATAGGGATAGGCACCATTGGGACCATTCGCTCTTGTGTAGGGCCTCGCCATCACAGGCTGTGCGGCTGGCCGGTAGCGAGGCGCTTCTCGGTAGGGGTAGGCCACGGCAGGCGATGCCGCCGTGGGCAACCGTCCTTGAGGATGTGTCGACGGTTGCAGGTGCGCATTCGGATGAGCTGGAGCTGGGTGAGCTGGGTGCGGGTGAGCTGGAGCGACTTGGTGGACCTGGAGAGCGTGGGGATGTGCCACAGCGGGAGGCTGTGCATCATAGTACCTGGCTGTGCATCTTTGCAAGAAGCTTAAGATCAAGAGGGCAAAAACACATAAGACAAAGAGAGCAAGACAAAGTAAGTCTATCCAACAAGCCTTTTGAAGTCAGCCTCCAAACCCGGCGCACTTGGCTCGCGAAGCTTGGCGATCTGCAGAGCAACATGTATCGCCAAAAGGTGGAGAAATTCAGAGGGCAAAAGAAAGTCCACGAATTCAAAGGGCATTGAGGGATGTGCATGTAGTATAAATTCAAGATGCATGAGCAAGCATGTCTATCCATTTGGGGAGCATGCCCATCCATTAATATTTCATGGAGATTCATGTGACAACCAATTTCACCCTTGGGTCATTCTCGCCACCAGCAAAGGCTTGATTGAGATGTTCCTTGAAGACTGCCGATCCTGGACCCCGTCCCTGCACAATGCCCACGTCTGCAAAAGCACACTTTTCTTCGAAAGTACATGGGCTGGCATGTTGCCAGCGACGTAAAAGAGAAGAGCGGACTTCCGTGAAACGACACCCAAACCAGCGACGTAAAAGCTCTCTAAGGAGGTCCAAGGATCGAAAGAAAGAAAAAAGGGTAGCGATGGTTACGTTCGTAGCGTCCTCTTGTTACTAGTAGCGATGCCAGGATCGCCCTGTTCGGAGCGTCCGATCCCTCCGTTCGTAGCGATGCCCTTTGTTCTGTTACCAGTAGCTTCTTGTTACTTATTAGTAGTAATGGCCTCCAACCAAATAGCAATGGCCTCCAAAGAAAGAAAAAAGGACATGGCCATGGCAGCCATGAAAAGAGCGCCTCAAGTCTCAAAGAGACTCAAAGAAGAAACACGTCGCAAGATCTACGCTCGCCACCGACTATGTCTTTCTCGGTCTTGGACATCTGAGAGTCACCTCAAAGCCATGTGGGTCATGAGCCTTCTCTGAACTTCTGGCGATAACAAGGTTCGCTACTAGGAACAAGTGCCACGCTAGTAGTAACAGGTGCCTTACTAGTAGTAACAAGAAGCTACTAGGAACAAGGGCATCGCTACTAAGGGGCTCCTGGCATCGCTACGAACGGAGCAATGTTCGCTACTAGGAACAAAACAGTCTGAAACATCCAAACCTGCATTTCTTCATCCGCTTGTGAAACGTTCTGTCATTTTTACATCTCAAAAACTCTGTCCAGAAGGATTAGCCCATAAAAGAGTCTTTCTTCCACTCCAGAGACGGAAATCGTTGTCATTGAAGTGAACCCTGCTGAAACACTCGTGACCTTGGCAACATCAACTCTTCCTCCAGCGAGATGTCATCTAAGCACAATGCCTGCGACGCCGCGCTTGTCTTCGGTCCGCAGAACTCTCGGGGAAGACTTATCGGAACTACTTTTAAACAAAATCAAGGCATGAAATCCTCAACAAACCCGAAAGAAACACTAACCGGATCTCGGGCCTGACTCCATGCAATTAATGCCTGGCGAGTACAGGAGGCCAAATGACTGTCAATGTGAAATTCTCGTGCGCATGATGCTGAATGAAGAAGAGTGTTGTTATGTGTTGTCCTAGTCTGGGCAGCAAACCGCGGCGAATGAATCCAGCTGGTTCTTTGGGCAATATTGAGAACCATTCTCTTCAGAGCAATTTCAGTGGGAATCGTTTCACCTGTAGTAACAAGAAGCTACTAGGAGCAAGGACGCTACTAGGGGCTCCTGGGCATCGCTACAAGGAGCATTCTTACCAGTAACAATATTGAGAACCTTCCCAACGACGTTGCAACGAACAGCGAAGAGCACATCATCGGACACCGTCCTCTTCCTCCTCATCAAATGTGAAAGCCATAGGCCTTTGGAACTTTGCACAAAGCAGCACGTCGTAGCTTGGTCAAGAACACAAATCTTTGAACTCAAAATCTGACTGGTGCATATCTGATGTGCATATCATGGACCTTGCATGGAGAAAGGACTTGGAAAACGAAAAAAAATTGAGATCGATCCAAAAAAAGAAAAGGAAGAAAGAGTCTAATATAGCTTGCTATTTGGTTGGAGGCCATCGCTAGTAGGTTGGAGGCCATCGCTCTTAGGTTGGAGGCCATCGCTAGGCACGGGCCCGAGTCACCTACCAGCTGGTGTGCCGGTGCGGGCCGAGCACTCGGGGGGCCGCGGATGGCCTACTTCGACCCCGAGCCATGGTTGGGGCAGATAGAAGATGGATCCAAGATCCATATAGCTGGACGAGCTTGGTATAGGGATTCCCATGGAGCTGTCTACCACTGCACGACAGCGCTCCGTGGGCAAGTTTTTCGGTTGGCTGGAGTTGATTTGAAGGGAGACCGCTTCACAATTTTCTCAGCGGACAAAACGATGGAAGAAGGAACGGTTGTTCTGACTGCCACGAACTCGACCACACTGATTCATGGCATGATCGATCGAACAGGATCCACGGAAGTCATCGACATCTGTTCAGGCTACGGCATCATGACTGCTGGCTACCACCTGATTGGAAGCCAAATCCGTTGCCATGTTGAGATCAACGACAGGTACGTTGATTGGTTGCGTGCTCGCCGACAGACAGTCATTGCTGGGGACATCGATAGCACTGAAGTCAAATTGGCCTTGCTGCCATATACCAAGGACCCATGTATCATAACCGGAGGTTTTGCATGCCAACCTTTTTCCCAACTGGGGGATGGGCGCCAACAATATGACCCAAGAGCTCGAAGCTTCGAAGGTATGGTATCAGCATGCTACTTGTACCAGCCGGTAGCTATGATTCTGGAATGCACCAAGGAGGCGCTCCATTCGCCATGGGTTCAAGATACATTGCATTCCTTTTGTCAGGCCGCTGGATACACGTTTCAACAACAACTGTGCCACCTGCATGAGCTCTGGCCGGCCAAGCGAACACGTTGGTGGGCTGCGATCACTCATCCTGGAGTACAGATGCCCAAACTGCAGTGCTTCCCGGCTCTTGACTTCCAACCATCGTTTCGACATTTGCTGCCCAAGATCGCCGAGTGGCCATCTCCACAGATTGTTGAACTGGCTCTTCAACCACATGAGTTGGATGCCTTCGACAACCAACCAGGAGGCTTGGGAAAGAATGCAGTCAGCCCTAACAAGCCACTGCAGACAGCCTTACATGCATGGGGTTCTCAACTCCAGGCCTGTGCGCGCGGATGCCGAGCAGGAGGATTCTCGGACAAGCGGCTTGAGGAAAAAGGATTGTATGGGGCCCTGATACCTCTGAATGGCGTCACCAACGTAAGGGGCCGTGATATCCAAAACATGAGGCACATCCACCCTGACGAAGTAGCCATTTTGCACCTGGTTCCAACAGTACACATCCAAGGGGAGCATCGGTCGTTGCGACTCGATCTCACAGCCCTCGGCCAAATGGCCTCGCCAGCCCAGTCGATTTGGCACTTGGCACAGGTAGTTCAAGCTCTTGACAAAGTGTTTGGGGTTCAGTCCATCCAGAACATGGCCGAGCAAGCGTTGGTAGGCTTAGCCACTGAAGTCTTTGCAGCCAGGGACCTCATGCTTGCCCCGTTCGCGCATACCAAAGAATCAGCATTGTTCCAGCAAGCATTTTATGATAAGTTCGGCCGACAGTCCGCAGCCATTTCACCACCGGTGCCGCACATCGTTGCCTCGGTCGCAAGTGACCCAAAAGTTACACATGGTGGGGGGCCTAAACGAAAGGCTGACATCGCACACATCGATCCAACCGACTCTCCTGAAGGAACTGTCGTCACTGCCACTGGAGGCCTGGAGTTTTTCGCCAACAAGCCGAACAGGGTTTGTCCGACTAAGGTACCCGTGCCTCAGGTGGCTCAAGATGTTGCGCAGACCTCAACCATTGAGGCTTTTGTGCGCAATCCACCGGCCAACCCAGTTGACAGCACTGGCAGAGGCAAGGGAAAAGGCGGTCGAATGGGACCAAGCAATCTCCCAGATCTCATTATGATTGAAAACACTCGCTCTCAGGCACCGGATGAATTGTCACAGAATGATGGTGCCGATTCACCCCAGCCACAGGATGCCAAGGTCGACGGATGCCACCAAGCTGAAAGTCTCAGTCTGATCACCGATGACCAATTTGCTATCACAGTGTGCAGCAAAGATTGTGCACCAATCAGCATTCGTGTCCACAAAGGTGCCACAGTAGGCCAGTTGTCACAAGCCGAGGAGGGGGTTTCGATGCTGGCGCAACCCATAGTGGTTACCACACTCACTGGAGTTCCTTTGCCACTGCAAAGTGTCCTGACACCAGCCACCTGGTACGTCCTAGCTGATGGAGCCAAACACCAGATTCCTAAGTGCAATGCGGTCCATGCTGAGCAGTGCGTCCACATGACCACTAATACATGCCACCGCTTCCAGGCACTGCTGGCCCAAGGACCACTTGTGGCAGATGATGAGATGGCCTATTATGCAGCGCTGATTCGACAACAAGGCCATAAAGTAGGACAGCCGGTTGTGATCGATACGCCGGACGATCCCGAGCAACAGATTGCAGAGTGGGTCCTCCAAAGCATGCATGACCATGAAGTTAGCCCTGGTTGTTCTGTCTTCATGGTCCCAATCCTGTTCATGAGCCATTGGAGTCCTATTGCCGCACATGTCAACCAAGGTCATTGCACTCTGTTTGTCCCACAGGACTTGGATCGTTACATCCGGCCACTGATCATCGAGTCATGCGGGGTCAGTGAAATCAGTTTTGAGACTTTTATGTTGCCCACAGGGTTTGCGGCCGATTGTGGTTTCCAAACAGTTAATTGGATGTTCGCCCATGCCATAGGCAATAAGCACCCACGTGCCGTCACACCGGCCCAGGCCGATCAGTGGAGGACTCCGTTTGCACGTCATGTCCTGCAACAGAACCAAGTCACAGGTGCAAGCATCAGGCTGGGAGGGGTTCTGCAGCCGGACCAATTGCTGTTGCAATCAGTCCTGAAGCAACACGGAGTGAGCCAAGACAGATTGTCCACATGTGCCACGCACTTGATCAACCAGTTAGGGGCTGAAGCCATCGCGAAAGCACTTGCCAGTTCACAGACCTGGAAGGACCTTAAAACGCTGGCTTCTCAAGCCGTCCCGCCCATCCGGATTGTCCTTGCCTCCGAACTCGATGCAGCAGTGCAGGCACGCCTGGAGAGTGCTAAGCCTTTTGGTTCCAAGGCCAACAAGAAGCCACCAGCCAAGAGTGCGAAAGCCCCGGTCATCCCGTCGGCAGAGCAAATCAAATTGCCAGATTCGATCTTCATGCAACAAGATGGACAGAAGCTTTCGGCAATCCCATTGCACAAGGTCGAGGCTCACGCACAGGGGGTTGCCCTATGCAACATTCAGGATGTGGCACACCTGCTGGGCCTCACATCACCAATTTCCTCGGAGGGAGTGGCGTTGTTGATACTGGACCATGCAGACAGCCGACTCCCAGCACAGGTTGAACACATTCGAGTCCCGGCCATGGCATCCACAACAGGTGAACCAATGCTGGTGTCCGCTGCCATGCTCCAGCTGGGAGCCAAGCGGGTGATGCGGCATGTGCCCACTGAAAGCTTTGTGGTTGAAGAGATCTCCACCAAAGTCCTGAAGATAGTGGTATACAGAGACGAATGGGCAAATTCATGGACGCAATTCATGACCCATCCTGTTAAGGCTGTCTTCGAACACCCTATCCTGCAAGTAGCTGAGTTCCCACAGGCCGAACATATCCTCGATGTGTGGGATCGACAGATGCTGGATTCCAAACTCGGGCGAGCACAGGCCAACCAAGCTGAGGTATTCGCATTCCTCGTTCGCACCACTGAAGCCTTCGCCATGCAGTTGATGCAGAACGCCGCTGTCGACGGCATTTACGTCGAACCACGCACCATGGATGGGAGAAGGCCTGACCCAGCATTCCGAGTAGTGTGGATGCCACGCCTCCCATTGGCACAAGTTCGACTTGCACGAAGCCAAACCGAAGCCAAGACCACGGTGGTTAGAATGGGTGCACGATTCGGCCTTCGAGTTGCACATGAACAAGCCGAAGCAGTCCATGCCCAGCACAGGCCCGATCTCATGTTCTTGGATGGGCACGAGTTGCGACCGTACAAGGTGGGGCCATTCCCTTACGGGTCAACGAAGGCTTCCATCTCCAAAGGCCTCAAACACATTGGATGGAATGCAAGGCCGGTGCAACCCATGTCTCAGATGCAGGTCCAAGAAGGGATCTTCTGGCAAGTCACTGCGCCACACGAACCCTCGCATTGGATATACCAAATGAAACATGGTGACATCCTCATTGCCAAAATCGATAGCCAGAAGGAAGCTCCATTGCCAAACATGACGAACATCATCGCTTCCAAGCAGACCGTCACCAAGTTGGCTCAGACACACCAAGATCCGCAGACAGATCCCTGGTTGCAGGCCGACCCGTGGCAGTCCCATGCCACAAACAGAAAGCAGGCGGCACAGTCCATCGCCCCGGCTGCCACATCAGGCCAGCTCGCTGCCCTTGAGCAACGACTAGAACAGAAGATCAATGCCGCTAAGCAGGCAACTCATGAACCGCAGATGCCAGCCGACCAGACCGCCAGGATTGAAGCCTTGGAGTCGCAAGTGCACACGTTGACACACAGTGTGTCTACGTTCCAGAGTCAGCAATCCAAAGTGAATCACCAGCTGGCAAACCAGCTCCAAGGCCTGGAAGGCCGCATCGATGCCAAGCTTGATGAGCAGATGCAACGCATCGAGGCTTTGCTTTCCAAGAAGCAACGGCACGAGTGACTAGGTGACACTCGAAAATGGGGGTTTTCTCGCATAGCAGTGGCAGCCTGCCGTCCGAAGCAACTGCAAGCACGCCGACTGCAGCTTAATTCATTCTTTCGCATGGGTGGTGTGCATATCCGCCCTGCAGGGGTTTCGATCCGACATAGAGATCGTAAGCATCAGCACTGCCGAGTCAGCCATTCGAACCGTGACAGGCCATTGCAGAGTCGTGTCAAAAGCCTGCTCCGTCTTATGGTTGTGCTGACATTCACGTTTCGTTTTGGGGAAGCCAGTCATCCGGGCCCTAAATCACCGGGTTTTGTTCTAGGGCTCTTGAACCCTACGGGTTTGCAGAATAAGACTGATTTAATTAACCAATTGCCACAAGGCACCCAGGGCACCACTTGGCTCGTATCAGAGACACATCTTACATTGCAGGGTTCCGTCCAATTCAAGAAAGCCTTGAAACTGTCCCACAGTCCGTACAAGCTTATTCATGGAGATTTTGTCCCACCTAAATCCCACCTCCAATCCAGCATGGCCTCAAGAGGCAAAGAAAGGGGTGTTGGGTTCCTGACAAGTGTCCCGGGCAGGGAACTGATGACCTCCTGGACTCCAGACATCCGCCAACACCAAAGGTGTCATGCAGCCGGTTTCCAGTATGGCCGTCAGTGGCTACAAGGGTGGGTTTTTTACGGTAATGCCTTTCAGAGTGGCGGCTTGGCCACACGGGAACTGAATAATTTTCTTCTTTCTCAAGTGTTTGAGCGTGTCGGAACCGGTGCTCGTGGGCCTCGTTTCATCGGAGGGGACTTCAACCACTTCATAGAGGACCTACCAGTGGTGCAAACCATGCTCCAACAGGGTTGGCAGGAAGTACAACACTTAGCTGCCTGCAGGTTTGGGCAGGCAGTCCAGCCAACCATCCAGCAAAAACATGCAAAGGACCTTTTGTTTCTCAGTCCGGAACTCACACCCTTTGTTAAGCAAGTTTGTGTAATGGCACTCCATTGTTCATGCACCTGGCTTCAAACCATCTTTTCCGCAATGGTGGGCCAGCAAGGCCAAACATGTTGTCGGCTTACCGCCGATCCTTCCGGACAAGGCACCGGATGCTGACTTGGCACACAGCTTGGCCCTCGATTTCCAGAAAGATGTCCAAGCACTTGAACGGATGTTGCAGACATCCAGACTTGACAATGCAAAGCAATCTCGCCTGGACAACCCAGCTCAAATTTTACTGATTTGCAAGCACCCCGGCCAGAGCCGGTGCAGATGTTGCTAGCACATCATGTGTCCACTGTGGAATGTATAGACCATGAGGAATGTGCCGTCGAGCTCGCTTCAGCTAATGCTTTCGAGCCTGCCGAACCCATTGAATATAATGGAGTCCCCCTCAGTGTAATCCACCAGGACACAGATAAACTCTGGCTAGAAGTAATGCCACCCATTCAGATAGGAGACACCTTAACCCAGACTAAGCCGATCACTGATCTTGAAGAGATCTACCAAGAATTCCAAGCTGAATGGATGAAGCGGTGGGATCGTCATGCCAGGACGCCTGACACTGAATGGGCGCCGATTGTTGATTTTGTCCAAGCTGCAATTCCTGAGCCATTAAAGATGGACTATGCGCCGATTTCGTATCACACCTGGCAGACGGCCGTCAGCCACAAAAAAGTTCGAGCAGCGGTTGGCCCCGATGGGGTATCAAGAAGTGATTTGCTAGCTCTGCCCAGGAGCCACGTTGAGCCGATCTTGACAATGCTCTCAGACATTGAGCAAGGCAGATCACTTTGGCCGAAACAAGTTGTCACAGGCCACGTGCACGCATTAGAAAAGACCCCTAGTGCATGGAAAGCCAGCCAATATCGCCCACTAACGGTGTTTTCCATAGTATACAGGACTTGGTCATCCATAAGGGCAAAGCAAACGCTGGCGTTCCTGAGCCAGTACGTGTCCGCACAAGTGACCGGAAACATCCCGGGTAGGTCATGCACCGATTTATGGCTAAATATCCAATTGCACCTTGAGGAATGCATGACAGACCAGGTCCCTGCCGCTGGAGTCGTTGCCGATCTTGTTAAAGCATATAACTTGTTGCCTCGGCTCCCACTGTTAGCCATTGGATTGCATCTTGGAATAGCCAAACCCATCATCCATGCATGGGCAAACGCTCTTCACCAGATGGAAAGGGCTTTCAGTGTTCGTGGCACAATAGGACCACCACTGACCACCACAACCGGATTCGCTGAAGGATGTGGCCTCAGCTGTGCCGCCATGCTATTGTGTAACATAGCACTGTCACGATGGTTGCATATCAGATTCCCTTCCATTAGGCTGTGGTCATATGTTGATAACCTGGAGCTAACAGGCAAGACCATTTCCGAAGTCCACCAAGGCCACCGGTTGATGACACAGTTCTGTAATCTCCTAGACCTTCAACTAGATGAAGCTAAGACCTATTACTGGGCAAATGACGCAGCCGAACGACAGGTAGCACGACAATCACACCTCCAGCTGCAAGCCTCCGCCCGTGATCTTGGAGCTCATATGGAGTATGGCCGCCGAAAAACTAACCATGTCCTTCAGAACAGGGTCAATGCCATGCCCAGTCTGTGGAATGCTTTGGCCAGATCGCCAGCACCATACCGACAAAAAGTCGATGCCCTCAGAACCAAAGGATGGCCTCAGGCCCTATCTGCGGTCTCGTCCGCGAGCTTGGGAGACACCCACGTGAGAACATTGCGCACAGGTGCCTGTCGAGGCCTTCGTGTTCACGCCCCCGGCATTAGCCCGATTGCACACCTGTCACTAGTGGAGCATCCAACATCAGACCCAGCATGCGCGATGTTGTTGGACACAGTTTTCACTCTCCGTCGCCATGCATGCCCGGACAGAGTGAGTGACATCGTCGATCGACTGACCGAAGCCAGGTGGGATACTCCGCCACGACCAGGTCCATGTCATGTCCTGCTCGAACGCTTGCACTCCATAGGCTGGAGCTGGATAGGACAAGGGTGGGTCCTCGACCACGAATCTCAGCCGTTGGCCCTCCTTCACGGGTCGCATGCCGAGGTCTATCGTCGGTTGCTTGAAGGGTGGCAAAATCTCGTCCAACAATGCCTGACCAAAAGGAAAACCTTCCAGGGGATGGAGTGGGTCCACCCAGGATTCACACTCGAAAATTTCCGTGCATATAATCCACATCAGCAGGGACTGCTTCGTAAGATCCTTAATGGTACGTTTTTCACGGCTGATTCCCAGGTCCATAACGATAAAGCCCACACTCTAACATGTAAGTTCTGTGGCCAACAGGATTCCCAATTCCACAGATTTTGGGAGTGCATCCCTCTGGCCAGTGCCAGACCGCACCCATGGCTCACAACACAGGTTGTCGCAGGAGGGCTGCCCAAATGCCTGACTTACCATGGGTGGATGGGCTTGCCTGGGTCAGTTCGAGAGTTGCATAGGGCATTGGCCAACTGCCCAGACACCACAGATGCCTTTGAACAGCCGCCATTCCAACCACGTGATCTCTTTTTGGATGGATCGTGCGTCAACCCAACCTGCCAGTTCACCAGGATAGCAGGCTGGGGTATCGTTGTCGCCCATCCGGATGACCCTGATCTCTGGTGGCCCCTGGCCCAAGGCCGTGTTCCAGGCAGACGCCAAACAAGTGGACGTGCCGAAATCTTAGCGGCCATCAGTGCCCTGCGGTTTGTCTTGCGCCACGGATGCTCTGTGCGTATTTGGTGCGATAACGCCCAAGTCGTAAGCACTCTTCAGGAGGCCCTGCACAGGCCGTCGGAATGCAAAATAGGCAGGAAAGATTTCGATTTGTGGACCCTTCTTTTTGCACTTGCTAGGACATTGCAAGGACACTTAGTCACGGTCCACAAAATTGCGAGCCACCAAGACAGCTCCAACGCCAGTTGGATCGAGAAATGGGCATTTCAAGGTAATGATAATGCCGACAATTGTGCACGCTGGAGCACTTTGTTCCCGAATTCCCTTCATCGTCTGTGGCAACAAGCAACGAATGACATTGCTGCCGCACGAATCTTGAGAAACCAAACACATGAGAACATGCTAAAGGTGAGTGAAGTCGCGGTTAAGAAAGACTTGCCCCCAAGGGCAGACGATCCACCACAAACCGCCTTTCCATTACCGATTCAGGAGACGACATGGGCGCCTTTGCCCTCGCTGCCACAAACATGCACCCATAAATTTGTGGGAGAGGGTTGGCCTCTCCTGAGCACCTGGTCCCAAAGCTTGCATCTCCCAACAGCAGACGCTGTGTACGTACCCTGGTTTTTCTTGCTAATAGATTTCGTTCTCCATACTGGCAGTGGAGGGATTCGAGCCACACATAAATATACACGATGGCACTGGCTTACCAAAGATGAGGCACGACAGTTCGAGCTTGTTGACAGAATCAAATGGTTTCGATTGTTTTTGATAAGAGTGCACAAGCTTGAAAACATCCCGCTTCACTCTTCGTATGTCCGCCCAACAACACGACTGGTGGTGTTCTGGGCACATTGCGTGTGCCTGCGCATTGCACCGGACCGCTTGAGAAACATAGAGGCTCACATTGGCCAGTTCAAGGCAGTCCTCCTCACTGGACGAGACTTGTTCGACCTGCAGCTGTAGCTAGCTAGCTCCCACTCGGGCCAAGGTTGCCCCCGCCATAAGCCGCGGCGCCTGATCCCTTCGGAGAAACGGAGAAATGGAGGCCATCGCTAGTAGGTTGGAGGCCATCGCCTCTTGGATAGGAATCGCTCTTAGGTTGTAGGCCATTGCTCTTAGGTTGGAGGCCATCACTCTTAGAAACAATACAAATGTAAAAGGAAGAAAGGTCTAATATAGTTTGCTATTAGGATGGAACCAAATCATTAGTGCGAGCGTTTCTTCAAGGAAGCTTCCCCCGCGGCCCTTAGGGCGGCGGCGGGAGCTTCCTTGAAGAAGCGCGAGCTATCCTGCGTCCAGTTCCTAGTAGCTTAATTGTAGCACGCTACCCCTAGCTACTAGCGGGCTGCCTACCCCCTTCTTTTAAATAAAATAGAAGATCTCTTGTTCCTAATAGCTTCTTGTTACTACTAGTAAGGCACCTGTTACT
>CAXAMN010011237.1:0-26498 GCA_963970005.1 Durusdinium trenchii
TGTGACAAGTCAGCAATTGCACCAGAGCATGCTTCCTTCCTAAGCATATGGATCATATGAATAGTCTCCTGTTGCTCAGGAACATGAGTAGTACTAGCTGTAGTCACAAGATTGTTAGCATCAGTGCGCATGTGAATGTCAGTAGAGTCACCTGTAATGTCCTTGATCAAGCCTCTAAGCATTTGGCAAGTGCCATAACACTTCATAAATGCATACAACTCTGCAACAGTTGTGGACAGGGTTGTTCTCTTGATCTTAGAAGATTCAAAGAAAATAAGTGAGCCTTTAGTGTTCTTCTGTTTTGCCTTCCTTTGCTCACCCATAAAAATAACCATAGCACGTTGAGAGGATTTGTCACTGTTGTTCCTGAATGCGGCATCTGGCATGGCAATTAAACGTGGACTACCTTCAAGTGGCCAAAACCGTAACTCCATAGGGTCAGTCACGATTTGTTTGCGCAGCTTGTTCAGGGCCTTGCAATCACCTATTGTAGGTCCTGCTGATGCTGACGCTGACCTCGAGAATTGGTAGCATGCTTGGAATTGTGTTCTGGATTGTAACCAGTTTATGCTGCCAAGAAGGGATCTGAAGGCTGTGTGCATGTCTTTGTCACACTTGTCCTCATCCTTCAAACCTTTTGGAATGATAATCTCAGTCAATTCTTGAACACAAAGGGATTGCTCTACTGAGATGTACTCCTTCTTCTTGGTCTTCTCTTGCATCTTCCAAGCAACACGTTGTCCAGTAAACATCAGGTCATTAGTGTCCTCATGTCCAATCTTAAACTGTGACTTCACAATATCCTTGAACTGTTTCAAAAAGATATCATTACCTGTCACAAAAAGATCATCAACATGTAAACAACACATACCAATGGGTGACCTATTCTTAGAATTACTGCCATGCACAGGGTCCATAAAATGCTCAAGCAACTCTTCCACAACTTCAGGTGTAAGCTGAGGCGTTTGTGTCACAGTATACGTATGTTCTGCAGGAAGAAAAAGACTGACAAGCGTTTCAGCTTCTTCCTCTAACGTCACTGCATTCTTCTCGTTTCTGATATCCTTGTTTGTCTCGAGAAGCCACCAAACACCCTTACGCTTAACTATTGAAGTCCGAAAACAAAAGCGCGAACGCAAATACGTAGGTTCGGGAGTGCGAAGAGCTTTAGCGCGATAAGCGACTTGAGCATGGCCATTTGCATATTGATGCCAACCTGCCTTGTGCTCTACAGAGTCAAGGAAATTCTGGAGTTCCTGATCTACCACAGGAGTCCATTTTCCATCCTCTGCCTTAAGCAGGCTACGCGTCACCGTCTTCTCCGACCTATTTCCGTAACACACCGAAAACAGACGTTCTTCACAGAGAAAAGACCTACGAACTTCCTCCGCTGTGTCGTGGAATTCGTTTGGCGGCGCACCTGCTACGTAGAAGGATACCGGTTCCGGTTCGGCTGGCATCTCCTCTGATGAGTAGTTCACAGCCTTAGGAACCCTCAAACATCCGGAGTAGCAAACGTACGTGCACCGATCGGCTCGAGTCGGAACTAATCCGAGTGAGTGCAAAAACTTGTCGAGTCGATTCCACCAGCGACGAGGCGCATCACTCAATCCGTACACTGAACGGGTGCACAATCCGACAAGATACGGAGGCAATCCGATGTCGGTCGGAAGTTGAACGTGAATAACGCGTCGCTCGAGGTCGTAAAGTTCCCCCTGAAGAAAGGCAGTTTTCAAGTCGATGTGCAACAGGTCCCAAAAAGAAGAGGCTGCATGCTGACATGCTACGCGAAAACCATACCTGGTCGCGGTTGGCGAGTCCGTCTGGAGGTCCCATTTCTGGGCAGCTTGGAAGCCTCGACAGACCCATCTGGCCTTAAACTTCTTAAAGTTACCATCTTTGTCAATCTTGATAGTCAGGACCCATCGACCGGTAACATAGTTATCGATCTTATGCTTTCTTCGGTCTCGATGCTTCATCGCAGTAAAGTCTAAAAAGCTGCGAAACTCCTCTAGTTTAGCTTGCTTGATCTCCTTCGCATACTTCCGGAGCACTTCCGGAGTAATCGCACTCTCTGCCTTTGGCGTCTTCTTAGCCATTGTCTTCGCAAGATACTGGCAGAACTGTGAAAACCTTTCGGATCATACGAGTTAAAACTCGGAGGAGCTTGGTTCGGACCTATGACACAAAAATCCATATCGTCAAAACTAACAAAAAGATTTTTCTCATTGTCCAGATCCTTGTCTGGATCCTTCTCAAAACCTTTCACATCTTCTTCATCAAAAATAGGTTCTGAATCTGTTTCATTTGTATCAGTCGTCTCATTGTCATCGTCTTCGACTGTGCTCGTAGGCACGGGAATGTCGGCTGCTTGTGGCTGATTCGAACTTGATGCTGTCGGATTCTCCGAATGTCCAGGAAAGAAACTTCTTGGCACTGACTTCGGAGGTGCCGGAATAGGTTCGTCATGTCCCGGTAACTGAACCTTAGAACGTTTTACCTGAAACTTCACCTTCGCCTTTGGCAAAGCATCAGTTGAGTCCACAGAAAGCTTCCGCATTTGCTTACTGTGACGTTCACGATTCTCCGGAACATATGGTTCTGGCTCCGGCGTGTTCGAATCTGGCGACGGTACGAACGGATGAACGGGATCCGTATCACTCGGAAACCCTATCGGTGGTTGACCCGGATCATCTGGCGGACGGGATTCACTCGTAATCTCCGGCATTGCCTCTTCCGGATCGCTCGATGGATATCCGAGTTGCTCCAAAGGAACATCGGGATTTCCGAACTGATTCGGACCAGCTACGGAACCTGTCGGAGGTGGTCCCGGAGGTTGTCCACCCTGGTGATCATCAGGGTTGCCACCCGATCCATCACCAGGCGGATACATATCTTCATCATCTGGATCAAAATACTGCTGTTCCCCCGAGACGGGAATCGGCTCATAAGCCATATCATCATCCATCGGTGGTCCGTAGTCTGGAGGTTGATCCTTTGGATCCTCTAGAGCTACTTCATCAGGAGTCACAATGCGCTTCACGGCGCCTGTCGTCTCTGCTTCGTAAACTATCATACTCCAATGATCTACCAAAAACTGTTCACGATGAGGAGACAGTTGTGACACAAACATAAAGAAAACCTGATGGTATTTTCCTGGCTTCCACATAATCAACACTGCATCATCCTCAGAGTTGAAAAGAGGATGCACTCTACCAAAAGTACCACGATAGACCTTACATCTCTCAAAATACATCTGTGGCAAGGTTCTTCGTCTAATCTCCTTCAGGCCTGGAATCAATGACACAATTCGAGAATCAGAGGATGTTGTCACATCAAACTCTGATCTCTGAGGTAGTGCATCTACCTGCCTCAAGGTTCTGATCAGTTCAGTAGTAGTGAACCTTTGTGGTAGTATGTGTCGAAGTGGAACCGGAATTTCCGTCGTCTCTTCCGTTCTTACGGAATTCAACAAAATTGACTGATGAGCTTCTCTCTCTAACAAGAGAGCTGTTCCACACAAACTTCCAGAGTCAAAGTTCTCCAGAAGATCTTCAATAAGGAAACTTTGACGTGTATCTGAAGTCTCACTATAAGGAAGAAAACGATTCATCTCAACCAAAAATGAGAACGGAAACTTCTTCCAGTCAGGATCCTTGAAGTACTGGTTGCTTCTAGTGGCTTGCACTGTTTTAGCTTGAAATGAACAGTCACCAATACCTTTCCATCCTTGGCAGGATGCATAGGAATGGAAGACTGTCACGTAACTCATTCCCTTCGGACAATAACAAAAAACAATTCATATTCACATCAAAGTTAAAAATCGGATCCTTCAACGAAGAAATGAACTTCTGCAAAAACAAACAAAACTTGTTTCCTTTGGGAACAGTCACAAACACATGTTTCTTCCTTCTCAACTGCCACTCAATCACATTACAACATAGCAACCAAATAGAAGCTCTGTTCTGTTTGGGAGAAGGGTTGTTGATCACTATACAGTGGGGCTGCAATCTCTCCAGTTGCTGCCAAATACCATCTTGACCCTTCATAGTGGAAAAGTTGTATCCTGCCTTGAAATCCATAGGAGATGCAACTTTAACACCATTCTTTGAAAGGAACCAAGATAATCCACTGTTTCCATGAAGTAACTCAACAACATCAGGATGATCATCATTACAGAAGAAAAAGGACTGTTCTCCAAATTCGGCATCAACATACAGTTCGTGATCTTCACGTAAGTTCTCCAGATTCTCATCGTCTAATGCCGGTATGGAAACATCATGCCACTCATCGTGATCGCGTCTAACCTTTGACTGATTCACACGTATCACTGCCTTACCAGTATTGGCTTGGACCATAGCTCCTTCTTGTCCAAGTACTGTGGCACGAACCCAACGTCCTTTATCCTTGAACTTTGATGAATCCTGAGTCCAAACAAAAACCTTCTCTCCTTGGAAATAAGGACCGTCACTTGGCATAGTCCTTCTTGCAAGATCTGCTCGAAGGTCCTGAGCTTGTCGTGCTTCTTGATGAGCTCTCAAAGCCACACGTTGTAGTTCCAAATTTGTACGATCTTGTGCGGCGGCATTAGCTGACAATTGCTCAGGGCTTGCGGTCTCAAGGTCAAAAAGATCTGGTGGACGTCTTCCAGTTGCTATCTCTATTGGTGAATATCCACTGATAGTCAACTGACAATTTCTTGCCCAAACTACCTTCTTGACCACTTCTCTGACCGTAACACCACGAAAACGTGGGTCATCCAGATCTACCTTCATAACATGCCACATACGTTTGAACAAACGTACAGCTGTCTCTGCTCGGTTCGGCCAAGGAGTTCTTGGCCCACAAGGACATTGTTTTATACCATGGAACCTGTAGTATTCAACAAAAGCATCGGTGAAAAAGGCTTCGTCTCCTACGATGGCCTTTGGAACACAGTTGTTCTCATCAGACCATTGCCTCAATGCTTGGATGGTGGTTTGATCTATGAGGTCTTTCTGTGCCGTAGCCCAGAGAAGATTTGTGGCACCATCAAGAACAAGTAAGATGATATACTTGTTCTTGTGAAGTTCAACCTCACAATGATCAGCAAAAACAACATCACCAAAACATGAAGCTCTAATACCGGAGACTCTGGCTCGTGGCGGAGGTGCCACTGAAGTGTTACAAACACGGCAGTTCCTGACAACTGATTCATACTTCTCTAAAACAGAGTCAGGAAGCTTCAACATAGAAACACGTCTACGAAACTGAGTAGGACTCATATGGTAGTGCTTCACATGAAGCTTATAAAGCTCTACCTTGTCCTCCAGTCTCTGTAACATCTTCCTATATGCCGGTGTCATTGCAACAACTTCACTACCAGGTAATGGGATTGAAATCCGCCTAGGCTCAAGAGCGCCATCACCTGGTTCAAGTGGTTCATGTTTATCACTTGATGGTCCTTTTGATGCTTTAGGAATTTCTACAAGTTCACCTTCTGGCCTCTCAGGTGGTTCTGAGGGAGCATACTCCTCAAGATCATCACCCTTTAAATCATTCTGAGGCTCAGATGGTTTCGACTTGTGTCCCTTCCAAAATGGATCAAAACCCTTGGAAGTATACCGAAACTTTGGCGGCGCGGGCTTTTCCGCGGCACTTGATGGTGCACCTTCCTTCTCTGACGAGAAGCCTGGTTCCCTGTCCTTTGCAATGGGAACCTTCTCTGAGGAGGAGCGCACCACTGCATCGGGATCACCAATGCCACGGTGCTCAATGCCAGCCTTCCTGATCTTTAGATCTGGAATTTTGGCATCTGGTTTGAACTTAAAAGTTGTTCTACCACGCCATTCATAGCCAATTTGTAGGTCCTTCCATTTTGCCTTGCGCCAATCATCTAGCTTCTTGATTTCTTCTCCTCCTTTCTTCTTCTTGATGATTGTCAGTCGCAAGTCTTCCAGTAAGTCAGTGTCTACAGGACAGGACTTAGTTGCTGGAAAAAGAATCTTTCTATAATCCTTGTGGTGACGTATCAGTTCTCTCTTGTGAACATCTACTTCCCAGTAGTCAACCACAGGATATGCATGTTCAGCTACATCTTCATCACTATTGTGATCAACAGAAATATGACCATATTCATAGTGAGTGAAGTGAGAGTAAAAACTCTTCTCGCGCCGAGTCTGCAAATTCACGTCAGACAGATACCATGCAATATCTTGGAAGTCCAAGACAAGATGAGTACTGGCTGCAATCTTCAACTCCAAATATTTGATACCAAGAGGCACCGATGTCAGATAAGCATGTTGAGGTGTCAGCCTGAGTTCAAAGCCTAAATTCCTCATCTGTGGCAAGCTCATAAGCAAAGGGACTTCTCCTTCTTCCACGTCGAACTCTGTATGGTGGATCGTCCATGCACGATCATACATGTAAATCACCAGTTCCTGAGAGCAAGTAGCCTTCTGGGAATTGGCAAAGTAAAACTTGCTCTTGGTAGCCTCAAAAGAGTACCATAATCCACAATCTGGGTGATTGTCGACATAGTTGCAAAAATGGTCGACTGCTCGCCTTGATCCCATAGCTCTAGTGCATCCAATGTCCAGGATTGCAATAGTCGGCGGGAAGCGATTCTCAGTCAAAAATGGAATGGCCTGCATCTCCTTCACTTCTTCCTCAGCGCTCATAAGCGCAAAGCCATCAGGAGCCTTTGTGAGCATCTCCTTTGACAAAGAGTACCTCACAGGGGCACTCATGCCATTGAAGATCGTCTCACCATTGTTGACCGCGCAGTCAGCTTCATCTTGACATGAGGTCATCATGCCTGACAGCAAGTTCACCTCACTGTCATGGACTTCAGCTGCTGCTGTCACACAATGTGCAAAGAAACCTTGTTGACCTCCTGATGCTTGTGAAGATCTTGAAGGTGCAGGCAAAGAACGTGGCTGTTGTTGATTTGCATAGTTTGCATCTTGTTTGCCATCTCCTTTATCTTTTCCTTTTCCTTTCTTGCCTTTTCTCTTGCCTTTTCCTTTTCCTTTGTGGGAAAACCATGCTTCTTCAAGCTGTTGCCAAAAGTCATTGGCATCATCATATTCTCCTTGAAGATAGTCATTCATATCTTCGGCAAGAATGGCATCATATGCTACTTGGTTTGACTCCCAAGTGTCCTCATAAGGATTCTCTTCATAATACTCATCTGGAAAAGTTGTCTGTTGCTCATCAGCAAAATGGCCTTTACCTCGTCTCTTTCCTTTTCCTTTTCCACGAGGTCTGAAAAATCTGCGGCCTGATCTTCCTTTACCTTTTCCTTTTCTTCTTCCTTTTCCTTTGCCTTTTCTGGCTCTTCTTCCTTGGAATCTCCTTTGGAACCACGAGAAGTTTTGATCATCATATACCCAAAAGACATCGTCCAGGGCATCTAAAAATCCTTCTGTTCCATCTTCTTCATCTTCGGCCCAATAGCCAAATGTACCATCGAGTTCTCCTTCTTCCATCACGAGGAATGATCTTCTACCTCCAGCACCTGTCGGCTGCATCAAAGGATTGTCTACTGAAGTCTTTGTCGTGCAGAACATCTCAATGAAAACTGTCCTCAGCTCTGTTGTAGTGTATTGCTGCAGGACCCTGCCACGATGAGTCATCAAAGAAGTCAAAGTGTTTCGCTGGTCCTGAGACAAATCTGCAAGTGACAGCATGAGTAAGGCAATGAGATTTTCTCCTAGAGGAAATTCTTTCTGATGAAAAGTCCTCATATTGCCATTGATGGTCTGCATGATTTCCTGAATCCTTTCTACCGTTGGTGCTACTCCAGTCAACGCTGCATCTGCCTGCATCTGAGCTAGGACCTGTGGATGTGCTTGAGTGACTGGTTCTAACATGTCCATCCAACTGCTCATAAGCCTTTGGAGTAAAATCTGGAATCTTGTCATCCATTTCATCATGTCAGCTGATCCTCGATTGAAGCGCACGAATTGCATAAATCTATACAGGAATACATTGGTTGATCCTTTCACGAAATATGGTCGTAGTACTCGTTTGAAATATTCTACGCTGGCTCCTGGTGGATCATTTGCCTTCAATGCATCTCTGTCTAAAACACGCTTGTATACAGCTGCTTCTCCTTCTAATCTGTTTCTCAATGCTGGTCCTCTCTTCTCATCTTCCAGCTCGGTGATATCACACCAATCGTCTATGGCATCCTCATAGGAAAACCATGAAGTCTTTCCATCATAAGATGGGGGCACCTTTGTAGTGACCTGTGTCGTCATTGCTATTGCTGCTGGTTCTCTTCTCACATGCCTATTCACATAGGCTGCTGGCTCATAAGCCACATCCGCATCAGGCTCTTCCCAGTCGTCTATCCAATCCATGGCTGTTTGCCCACTAGCAAGTCTATGCCTAGGAAAGGAGCTCACCTGGGTCTTCCAGGATCACTGCTCCGCTACCGCTGAAAGAGTGACTAGGGCGTACACGGTAGAGGTGCAGACAGCAGTGTCTTTTATGCGCAGAGTCTTATCCTCTTGCTCTTTGAGCCTTGAAGCAGTCAAGTATGGACACACTATATCGGCTGTTGGAGTGGAACCCTGTACAGGTAGGCTCTACTTTTCAGTGGGGGGGGGGTTGTTTTTGAAAAACTAATTCCGGGGGGGGGGGGGGGGGGGTTGAATTGAGCAATCAATTATTCGACCCTGATTTCGCTTTGGCTGCCGCTGCTGCCTTGTCTTCCAAGCTTGTCTCCCTTTGTGATTTCGCTCTTGGCTGCCGCTGCCGCCTTGTCTGCGAAGCTGGTCTTCCTTCCTGACGTCGCTTTTGGCTGCCGATGCCGCCTTGTCTGTGAAGCTTGTCTTCCTTCATGATTTCGCTCTTGGCTGCCTCTGCCGCCTTGTCTTCCAAGCTTGTCTCCCTTCGTGATTTCGCTCTTGGCTGCCGCTGCCAGCTTGTCTCCCAAGCTTGTCTCCCTTCATGATTTTCGCTTTTGGCTGCCGCTGCCGCCTTGTCTCCCAAGCTTGTCTCCCTTCATCATTTTGCTTTTGGCTGCCGCTGCCGCCTTGTCTGTGAAGCTTGTCTCCCTTCATGATTTCGCTCTTGGCTGCCGCTGCCGCCTTGTCTGATCAGCTTGTCTCCCTTCATGATTTCGCTCTTGGCTGCCGCTGCCGGCTTGACTCCTAAGCTTGTCTCCCTTCATGATTGCGCTTTTGTCTCAAGATTGTCTCCCATCATGATCTCGCTCTTGGCTGCCGCTGCCGCCGTGGTTCCCAAGCTTGTCTCTGTTCCTGATTTCGCTCTTGGTTGCCGCTGCCGCCTTGTCATTTTCTTGCCTGCCTTTGACGCGGATGCTGTTATAAGATGATTTAGGTCTTGTTTACCATTTCCATCCTTTTCCCGGCTTTGAGCGGGATATCTCCCAAGCTTGTCTCCCGCTCTTGCCATGCTATCCAACTTTTCTTGAAGTGCTATCCGGTATATTTATTGCTTTTTCGATAATTCCCGAAAGCATTGCGAAGGGTTCTTCCGGAAAATCCCTTGAACACTGACACTTCGACACTTACACTTACACACTGACATTTCCACACTTGCACTACAACGTGAACACATGAACACACATGAACGCTATACGTACCCCAGTGTAAGTGGAAGAGCGAAAGCATCCAAGTGCAAAGTGCAATGATGAGTATGCAAGTATGCAATGAGTACGCAAGCATGCAACGAGCATGCAAGTATGCAATGAGTATGCAAGTGTGAGCATGGAAAACTAGCACGGGAGATGTCCTAATGAAAAACATTTCCCCACTTTATAAATTCTCTCTTAAAGGCGGGGGTGGGACGAACAGCGTCAACCGAAAATGCAACCCTCTGCGGAGATCGTGCGTGTCGGGTGCGCGAAATGCAGGCGAGGGTGCGATTTGTCGGCTGCGCGCGCAACCCTCTGCGGAGATCGTGCGTGTCGAGTGAGCGAAATGCAGGCGAAAGTGCGATTTGTCCGGCGCCCGCGCAACCCTCTGCGGAGATCGTGCGCGTCGAGTGCGCGAAATGCAGGCGAGAGTGCGATTTGTCCGGTGCCCGCGCAACCCTCTGCGGAGATCGTGCGTGTCGAGTGCGCGAAATGCAGGCGAGAGCGCAATTTGCCGGCTGCCCGCGCAACCCTCTGCGGAGATCGTGCGTGTCGAGTGCGCGAAATGCAGGCGAGAGTGCGATTGAGTCTGTTTCGCGCGCAACCCTCTGCGGAGATCGGGCGTGTCGAGCGCGCGAAAGATTGGGTCTGTGCGCGCGCAACCCTCTGCGGAGATCGGGCGTGTCGAGCGCGCGAAATGCAGGCGAGAGGTGTACTTTGTAGTATAACTTTAGTACGCGGAGTATCTGGGGAGCTGGAAGCTGAGAACTGGCGACTTTGTAGTACAACTTTAGTACGCGGAGTATCTGGCGAGCTGGAAGATGAGAACTGGTGACTTTGTAGTACAACTTTAGTACGCGGACTAGCTGGGGAGCTGGAAGATGAGAACTGGCGACTTTGTAGTACTGATCGTATATCGATGGACGCGTCTCCTCTGACAGGTCACTGCTTCGACAAACTTGTTGCGCACCTGCCTCGGCAATTTTCTGTCTTCATTTCAGCTTGCTTTTTTCAGTGAGATTTCCTGGAGGCGTGCACGCTGCTTCTCCCCTTACCAGCAGCCCAAATGCTCACGACGATGAGCTGGGCTGTCACCGCTTGGCCGCCGGTGGGGGGTTTCGGAGGCCTGCGCGCTAATTCGTTCACTATATGTACAGTGAAGACCTTCACCAGCAGCAGACATGGACATACACACACACAGACAGGGACTCATACACACACACATCACACACAGAGACCCACGCACTGCCTCAACTTACTCGGACACACACACACGCAGACAGAGACTCATATACACACGGACATAGATACACACGCACAGAGACCCACACACTACCTCAACTCACTCGACTTAACACTTCACACTGCACACTTAACAGATAACTCACACTCTGACTTCCTACGTGATGAAAAATGCTTTCGGGCCACTCGTCGTCTAGTTACGGCAGGGGGTGCCAGGGACCATGCAAGTCTGGCGCTAACAAAGACGCTTGCATGGTCTGTGATGTCAACTCGGGACGCCGAGTTGACGTACCTGCTTCGAACACATTGACTCCAGTGGTTCACCCTCACGCAGGCTGTTTTCAGGTCCATGAGGCTGCTGTAAAGTGCTAGTGAATTCTGCAGAAGAGCACGATCGCCGTCATCCTGTCGTTTCGCGCTCGTCAGTTTCTCACTTGAGATTGGGACCTCACTTTCCTGACTTTAATGTACCTGACCTCTTAGGTTTTTCACTTAGGCTGGCGTGCGGCAAGCCGCAACCAAATCAGTACGCATAATCCCAAGTGTGTGAAGCCCAGGGATTCTCTCGTTATTTAGCAGCAGGGGGACTGGAGCCGATTTGCCTATCCAGTCCAACGAAGCTATGGCATTTCGGTGAATGAGTGGTCTGATCAACCACTTGTACCTGCCTGTTCTGACTTGGAAACTTCCTATTGGTCCCTGTGCATCCGTTTGCATCGGCAGTCACGCGTTTGCTTTTGGAGCTCTTTGCAGTCATGCATGTGTCACTTTGGTTGAGATGCTCAGCAGTGGAAAGACGTTTAGACAACCTTGCCTACAACTGTTGGTGTTCCTTAGGTTTTACTTAGAATTGCAAAGGCCAACCGCAATCGAGTCAGTACGGAGTTTCTTGAGTGTGTATGTGTACACCTTGGAGTCATAGGTAACCGGTTGATCCCAACTCACAGTGGGCAGTGGTCCTTTCAGCAGCCACTGCCTAACAAAGACATCGCTGGTTTGATGTGCTATTCGGAAAGGACGCTTTCTGAAAGTACCTGCAGAGTTGTGACTTCAATTCCCTATTTGGCCCCGCTGCTGTCCATCGCATCGGTTCTGAGGTACGAAGGTCTTAATGAGGGCACTCTTCGGGCTCATTCTGGGCAAGGCCAGGCACACTCGGGAAATGATGCGTACGAACTGACTGCGGTTTGCCACACGCTAACCCTAAGTAGGACCTAAGTATAAAACCTAAGAGGCCAGGGGTGGAATATGTAAAGCGGTCGAACCATGAAACTTCCAATGACCGCGCGTGACTGCAGAGCTCAAGTGACACGTTTCAAAAAGGTTGTAGCGACCGAAGGTTTGTTGGAGATCTCAGCCCGGGTTTTGATTTCCTTCCTTCCTGTCTTTACCTGCGTGGGTGTGCCTGGTTGGAATAACCGGGCGTCCCACTATTAGCGGAGTGTCCCACTATTGGCTGGGAGCACCGACCTTGTCCTTTCTTCTCTTATAAGGCTCTTGCGCCCGAAAGAGACTCACTCTGGCTGGCGCAGAGCTTTGCCCGCTGCGGGCACCCTTGGGGAGTATGGCTCTGCAGTCACGAGCTTTGCATTTTAGCTTTTAAGTCTTCATTTTCAGGGTTAGACCGCTTTACATATTTCACTCTGACCTCTTAGGTTTTGTACTTGGGTTCGGCAAGCCAGAGTCAGTTCGTCAGTATCATGTCCCGAGTGTGTAAACGCAGCTTGTCGCTAGTGAGTGGGATGATGGGCGCCATCAATGAGGCTTCTGTCACATTGCATGGAGTATGTGGCGCAGGCGCAGCAAGGTTATCTCTGTCATGTCGTCGTGCGTGCAGTTTGGCAAGGCTTAGGTGGAAAGTGTGTTTGCGCTGCGTCGAGCTACTACAGGAAGCATGGGGAAAATGCAGCATTTCAGCTGTTCCTTTGCTATATAGTTAGATTCCTGGGCAAGGAGGCTTGTCGTAGCTAGCGCGGCGTGCGGTGTTGCCAAATTGCGCCGGCAACGTCGCTGTGCCATGAGGCTTAATTGGTGAGGCCGCGGCGGACAATGCGTTTGCGATGCTCCACCTTGGGGGAACGCGGGAAGCACGCAGGTGTAAACGCTGCGTGTTACTGTTCAGCCGCTGCACTGTCAATAAGGCTTGGCGTGGACATTGCTGTGCGCAGTGCGTGGTACACGGTGCAGCAAATAGCGGTGGAAAGTCGCGTCAATGAGGCTTGGTGCAGCTTTGATGTGGACAGTCAAGTCAATGGTCCTGATTTGGAGATTACCGCTTCATCCCCTCCCCCTCGTCATCATACATTCAGAAGATCCACCTCAACGTGCCCCATCTCACGCATCATGACATCGTTCATCATCGCGTCTCTTCAAAGACAGAGCTTTTGTGCTCAGTCTCATTTTGTGACCCCTCCGGCGCAGCTGTTCATCATGCGCGCCCGCCCATCCGCTATCATTCCTCTTCCGTTCACTTACACACTTCTGCTGGTATCGGGCCCTTACATTTCTTTAAGCCTTTGAAAATTTTAATTGATCTGAATGCATGGCAAAAGGTTCTCGTTTAACGGGAGGCTTGATTGACTCTATCCAAATGTGACCACGCGTGGTTTATACTGCGCAGTTGCAGATTTGTGCGTGAGGTCATCATTTGGCCTCCTGTGCGATTGGGCTTTGCTTGTGCACAGTTTGCTTCGCAGCGGTGTTTTCGCGACGAGTCACAGCTACAAAAGCTGGGAAGCAGCAACGTGTCAAAATCATTCCAAACATGTCATGTGGAGCGGTGCGCATTTTGCGAGGCAAAGGGGAATCGTGACGTTGTGAAGGTTGGTGAAAGTGTATTTCGCCGCTGGGGGGGTGAAGGCGCTCTCATGAGGCTTCTGCTTCACCTTCTGTTTTTTTTGGAGGCTTGACGCGAGACTTTTCGGAGGAATTCTTGTGCGAAATGGTCGTTTTGCAGACTTGACACATGTCTTACAGGCATGTCATCATGCCGCAAAGCAAAAATGTCCTGAAAAAATTATCACAAAAGCCGCAAATTCAAATTGGGGTGTTCTTTCCCACTAAGAATGTCACAGACCTTGAAACAATTTTCTTCACGTCCATGTTTTTCTCCCCTCGTCTCTTCAATGTCGCTTGCTTGTAGAATTGTAATTTTTCTATCATACATCTGGCTCGGTGAGTGGCCTTGTAATCCACCTCTTCCAGGTCTGTATCATCTATCAAGCGGTCATAGAGAGATACTTGACGTAGGTTCACCGCCAGCAATGCCAGGAGGTGTACGTAGGCAAAAACGGTGGTGGTGAGCAGGCTGCCTTCCAACAAACCCACAAATACACCCAAATTCACACCATCTGCGTGCAATTTCAGGCCAAAGACGAAGGCTAACGCAAGCCCGATGACGAAAGCTCCAACCAAAGCTTTCTCCACAGCCACTGCCTTTTGGCTGCCTTTTTGTGGACTCAACTGCAATGCCTTGACGATGAGCTCTGCTGTCTCTGTGAATTCACTGCCCGGATTTCGGATAAAGGTTGCAACCATAGTCTGCAACACTTGGGCTTTCAATGCTCCCACCCCCAGCATCAAAGGATATGCAACAAGCTGAATCACTAGCGCTGCAACATTCACCACCCCCTGGCCGCCAGCCAGAAGGGGCAAAGTAACGAATTGTGGCATAATGGCCGTGACGCCTGACAGACTTAGCCACCTTAGTTGAAGCAACAGGAGGATGTTCTTGAAACAGCTTGAAATATTAGACGACGTGGTTGCCCGAACGACGCAAGGTACAGATGACGGTGATGCGATGATGATGATGATGTTGATGATGACGATGCTGGTTCAAAGAACGGCGATGGGGCAGTGTATCCGTAGGTCGAAGACCCCGGACAGAAAATACGAAGTCAAAGAAGCGACAAACAAAGCAACTACAAGGAAATGTAATTTCGCGTCGTTGTGCGCCACAGGCTCGGCGGACTCGGCGACACGCAGCGTTTAGAGACGGCGCATGTTTCCTTGCCCAAAGGCGCAGGGCCACGCAAACACACTTTCACCGAGGCCGCGGCAATCCGCAAGGCCTTCCCCCCACACAGCTGCACAGCCACGCGCAGCCTGTCACTGTGAATCAAAGGGCATTGAGGCCTAGTAACCTCCTTGTAGCCTATAGATGTCGCAATCGAAGCCGCCAGAAGGTCGATCCTTGGCATTGGATCCTTGCAGTGTAGGCCTGAAGCAAGTTCAGCTGCCCTCTTGAGGTCCCCAACCGGCTGGCCCGCCGTGGTGCAGACAGCGGCTCTGAGATGTGGACTCCGGGGACACGAGATGGGGCTTCACTGGTGACTGGGTCGACCCAACCTTTTCCTTGGTGGTTGTCAGGAGAAGCTTCTGCCCTCTCTTGGTGGTTGTCCAGAAAGGTCGACTTTTCACGTTGGGCTTTACCTGGACTCCTCCAGAATTGACCTGATCAACATCTAAGAGTTTGTGGACTGGCACGGATCTTCAATGCGTTGAGCGGAGGAAAGCCCCACTGAACAACTGTGATGGACTGCTAGCAGGACTTCCACAGAGGAACGTAGTCATCCTGGCCGGCGACTTCAACGCCAGTCTACCTTGGTCCCCCCACTGTGTTGGGCTTCATGACTTTCAAGGTACACATGGCAGAAGCACAGGAACTCAACATCCAGATGCTGTCAATCTGGTTGATCTTCTACAGCGACGAGGCCTTCTTGCCATTTATACCTGGGACACTCAGCTGGGCCCCACCTACCAGGAAAAATGGTCATCAGTCTTGGATTGACTTTGTGATGGTTCGACGCAAGTCCAGTGACTCCATTACGAAAAAACCTTTATATCTGGATCATCTTCCGGCTCGCTTTGGCCACATCAAGGACCATACTCCTCTCCTGTTCAACATCCCCTATAAGTGGAGGGCATGGAAGAAGCCAGAACACGGACTCAGCAAACCTCAACAAGCTCTCCTTCAAAAGCACTGGGAACTACAAAGTCCGGATTGGAGTCATTGGTGCCAACAACTGGGGAGTCAACTACACAGCCTGAGGGGACACCCTCCTGACTGGACTTTCTCAACCAGACCATCATGGAGGCTTGTCAATCCTTCGGTCCACCTGACGCATCACACAGATCCAAGCCTACCAACTACTGGTCCTGCGCGGCCACCTTCAACAGCCTACACCTTCCTCCGGTTGCTCTTCTTGACACCTATTCCTCGAGGCTGCAACAGCTTTTTGGTCACTGGGTCAAGGTGATTAAAATTTAACGCTGGAAACGGGAAGCTACCAAGGCTGCTCGCCAGTCCAAACGGGACAAACTCCAAGACACCATCGACTCCGCCAGGAGACACTGGTCCAACAATGACTCGCATCGGTACAACTCTCTGACTCCGAAGAATCGACCTCCTCGACCACAGCTTCGGAAATCTGAGGGGCAACTCATGCCTTTGGAGGAGGAAATTCAATGGATTCGTGACTATATGGCTGAGGTCTATGACGGCGAGGATCTACAAGACGTCAGTTCAAGCTTCCACACCTTCCGTTTGACTCTGCAGACCTGACTACTGCCCTGAGGTCTCTTCATGGAAGGACCAGCGTTCCTGCCCATGTTGCTCCCAGCTTCATTTGGAAAGAGCTTGCGCAAGACCTTGGATCCTTGCTCTTTGATGGCTCATTCAATGGCTGAGCGCTGGACACATTCCACACGAATGGCGCAAAGGCTGGGTAGTTTTGCTTCCGAAGCCAAACAAAAAATCCATTGAACCCAAAGCACTGCGTCCGATTGCACTGCAGACACCGCTGTCGAAGACCATGATGTCCATGTTTGTGCATGAAGCCAAGAAACACACTCTTCAGAACATGACCTGGTTTCTCTAATTTGCCTATCTTCCTGGGCGGGGTGGGGGAACTCTGATCAAGGTCAGCGCTCCTCCTTTGAGACCACTGTTGAACCCAACAGCAGCCTGCTACATGAACTCAGTGGTCACCGGCCTGGTTTGGTGTGCACGAGAGGCAGATGGCCTGAGTGAGGACCACTGGTCCAACTTTCCGGGGATTTTTGCGACCATTGCAGATGTCTCCCAAGGGGGTGAGCCACTTCTTTTGTGGGCTGATGGGCAGATGTTACATGCCTTCACATTGATCGCTTCGACTGGAGGGGAAGGAAAAGCCGTGCTCGATTTTCGTGGGGCTCTAAGGTGTGGATCCCCTTTTTCCTGGACACCAAGTTGGGCATCGACCACATTCCATTCGAGGTCACTGCGGTCTCATACCATTTAGGCTCTGAACCATCACGTGGTCACTACTGCGCTCCAGTGTTGGAGGGTGGTGGATGGTGGATCTTCAACGACGGGCGCCCACCAGAAGTTCGACAAGCTACCACTGGTGGTGCAGGAGAACTGCTGTCTCTTGTGGCTGAATTGCATGCCGCGTGGAAGGCTGAACCTCTCTCCCAACTTGCTGAGGAATCTCCAATTCTGTCCGATGCAGAGAAGGTCAATTGTCAACATCATCCATGATCCCACCATCAACGATGACTGGCACCACAAATGGCTTCAGGCCTTGGGTAGCCTGGATGCAGGCATCCTTGTGGATCACCCTGAACTTTGTCATCGGCTCGTCAAGAAGTGCATCATGTGCCGAAGTTGGCCTAGGGACCTCAACTCACATATGGAGGTGGCACACCGAGCACTTTCGGAGGCATCTCTTCCTTTGGCTGAGAAGTGTGCAATCGACTGCATCACGAAGGCCCACCCAACGCGCTGGTGTGCACGCCAACCATTCTATGGCACCGACCTCACTGAGGACCCCCCGTGTCCACGCCTACGCCAATTTGGCATTTTGCATTTGGCCCTGAGGTCAAGTCAGCCGTTGAGGGCGCGAGCACCTGGCTCGCTTGCTTGATCGAACTTTCAGCAACTGAGTTGCTGGCAGGCCTTACGAGGCCCAGACGGATCAATGGATCCACGCCTTCCTTCATCACTCGATGAGCCTATGGAAAGAAAGATGATGATGATGATGATGATGATGATGATGACGGTTGAACAGTTGAAGTTGGCAGCGTTTTTTCAAGAAAACCCTTCGCGGCTGTCTTCGGGAAAAGCAAGTGCTTGTTCAACATGGCAGAAAGAAAAAAACAACAAGGAAAATGGCGCAGGCTTGGACCACAGCCACACATCAAACTCTGCGATATACGCAAACCACCCTCGGCCCAAGGAGAATACCCATTGGGCGACCGTGGCAGGCCACTCATGCGATGCGGCTTTTCGCGCTTCTGACTGGTCCATGCTTGCGCCTTTCCCGCCCTGGCCACCCTCTGTCTGTCAAGAGCCGACACGATGAAAGCCAAGGCAAAAGGCACATGGTCAAGCAGTTCAAAAGAGTAAATGCAACACCAGAATTGTAAAACATGCAGCGATCGAAGGTCTGCTTAAGAACAAAAATAACAAAAAGGTTCGATTTAGCACTTGATTCGACGGCCGATTCATGTAGAGTGGGTTTGGTGGTAGATGGATTGTACTCCCCAAGTCCTTGAGAGCGACTTCGGATATCTGCGATGGTGCATTGAATTTCAATGCAACCTTTGAAGGCCTGCGTGCAGAAGTCATTGCGCTTGAGAGGCGCAAGACAGGCCAGGTTGTACATTGAGGGGGTGCAATAGTTTTTTCGCGTCGTAGTGACATTCCAGCAGCACGGAGTGTAGTGCTCAATTAGCTTAGCCCCCGCAATGTCCAACTTGTCTCCCAGTCTGGGCTGCTGTGTCTGCCTCGCGCTGCCGACCTTTCCTTCTTCTGGCAACGCATTCGGAGCAGTTCTTCACATTTGTTTCTGAAAACTGCTCAAGAGCCATTCTTTAGATCTGTCTCTCAGTGGGTTCCCTTTTCTGGCAGCGCTTATGCAAACTTTACATGTGTCTTCAGTTTGGGCTGCTTTGTTCGCCTTCCGGCGACTCTTTGGTAACACTTTTTTACATTTCACCCCCAGTGTGGGCTACTGCGCTTCTCTATCTACATTTGTTCCAGCCTGGGCTATTTTGTGTCCTGGCAACTCCCTTGTAGCTCTTTATATTTGTTTCGCCTGGCCAATCTCCCTACCTTGTGGCAAGTGTTTAGCATTTTTCTCCTAGTGTCCGTCCACCTTCTGGCAAATCAATGGCAATTCTATGCATTTCTTGCTACTAGTAGCAAAAATTGTTACTACTAGTAAGGCACTTGTTACTAGAAGCGATGCACTTCTTCCTAGTAGCGAACATTGTTACTGGTAGCAATACAAAGTCTCCCAGTGGCTGCGTCCGCCTTCTGGCAAAAGCACCTTCCAATGATCATTTGTCGAGATACGGATTTATGGCGGTCAACTGTTTGGCACTTTTCCGCCCAAAGCCCGTGCCGGATTGAACCCAACATGCTGCTTTATGTTAGGCCCAGCTTACCCCGTGTTGGGGATAACTTTGGCCCAACTTGGCACTCCCAACTTCGCCCTACGTCACAGGCCCAACATGTAGCATTGACCAAGTTGACCTCAACATGGACCAACAAGGGGAACATGGTGAAGAAAAATCACAGTCAAGCTTGCGGCATGTTGGGTTCAGTTGTTCAACGGTGAACCAGGGAGTCAATCCAATGCACCGCGCTGATATGATCCTGGCGCCGGCCGTGTTCGTCGAGGAGAGACATGAGTAGATCGGTGAAACCCAACAGTGTCGCAAGGTGCGCGAGATCAAAATCGCTTCCGCTAGATGAAGAGTTGTGAACAAGCATGAGGCTATAAACGGAGATATATTGTTCGATCAAGATGCGTCCGTCGCAGCCGAGTTAGGTTTCCAGCCAGTGCGACTGCGTCGTCAGAAGCCTTTGTTAGGAAAGAGAAAGAACGGAAGCGTTGGGAAGACAGCGTGAGTCTTAGACATGAGTGCTGCAGTCTTGCGTGCACCCATGAGTCATCCAGCAGCGGTATCTTTGCCAGTTGGGATGAGATATGAAACTTGATGAAACTTGTGAACCTTTGTTCAGTATCTTGGTGAAGGCCATCAATGGTCTCAAGTCGTCGTGGTATCCACACTTGACAGATCTGTTGGAGAAAGTTTGTCAGCTCGTAAGAAAATTTTGCAGGAAGGTATTGGAGAAAGGTGTCGCGGAGACCGATGAAGAAAATCATTACGGGGGGCGATCGGAACATTTAGTTGCTCATCGATGAGTTGTTGAAGAAGCGCTGACTTGAAGATCGAATTTGAACATTCAAGTCTTGGTTTTTAAAAATCTAGAAACCAAATGAATTAGCGCGAGCGCTTCTTCAAGGAAGCTACCCTGCGTCCAAGGTAATAGCTACTTAAGCTACTAGCTACATACTTACTAGACCTACCCCCCCGGGCGCGCGCGAAAAAGCTACTACTAGCTATTCCTACCCTACAAGTCAAAGACCTAATTTTACTCGGGATTGTTCTACAAAACCAACACTTAAGGAGGTAAACTAGACGACGAGTGGCCCGAAAGCATTTTTCATCACGTAGGAAGTCAGAGTGCGAGTTATCTGTTAAGTGTGCAGTGTGCAGTGTTAAGTCGAGTGAGTTGAGGTAGTGTGTGGGTCTCCGCGTGTGTATCTATGTCCGTGTGTATATGAGTCTCTGTCTGTGTGTTTGTCCGAATAAGTTGAGGCAGTGCGTGGGTCTCTGTGTGTGATGTGTGTGTGTGTATGAGTCCCTGTCTGTGTGTGTATGTCCATGTCTGCGCAGGCCTCCCAAACCCCCCACCGGCGGCCAAGCGGTGACAGCCCAGCTCATCGTCGTGAGCATTTGGGCTGCTGGTAAGGGGAGAAGCAGCGTGCACGCCTCCAGGAAATCTCACTGAAAAAAAGCAAACTGGAGTGAAGACAGAAAATTGCCGAGGCAGGTGCGCAACAAGTTTGTCGAAGCAGTGACCTGTCAGAGGAGATGCGTCCATTGATATACGATCAGAAGTAACGTTTCCTTCATTCCAGGACAGAGCTTTTCTAGGATGTAGTTCACCAACCACTATGCTTGTCATTGACTAAATCACCGTCTCAAAGAAAAACGCGACAAAGTAGCATGAGGTGACACACAGCAAGCGCCGCAGATGTTTAGCGTAGTCTCGCTGTTCGGCTCGCGAACAGTATTCTGGCGAACGAATTAACGTGCAGGCCTCCCAAACCCCCCACCGGCGGCCAAGCGGTGACAGCCCAGCTCATGGTCGTGAGCATTGGAGCTGCTGGTAAGGGGAGAAGCAGCGTGCACAGCTGCAGGACATCTCACTGAAAAAGGCAAGCTGGAATGAACACAGAAAATTGCTGAGGCAGGTGCGCAACAAGTGTGTCCAAGCAGTGACCTGTCAGAGGCGATGCGTCCATCGATATATGATCAGAGCTAACGTTTCCTTCACTCCAGGACGCATAGCGTTTCTAGATGTAGTTAACCAACCAGAATGCTTGTCATTGACTAAGTGACTGTCTCAATGTCTCAAAGAAAAACGTGACAAAGAAACATGAGGTGACACACAAGTCGCCAGTTCTCATCTTCCAGCTCCCCAGCTACTCCGCGTACTACAGTTGTACTACAAAGTCGCCAGTGCTCATCTTCCAGCTCCCCAGATACTCCGCGTACTCAAGTTGTACTACCAAGTCGCCAGTTCTCATCTTCCCACTCCCCAGCTACTCCGCGTACTAAAGTTGTCCTACCAAGTCGCCAGTTCTCATCTTCCAGCTCCCCAGCTACTCCGCGTACTGAAGTTGTACGACAAAAGTCGCCAGTTCTCAGCTTCCAGCTCCACAGATTGCTCCGCGTACTAAAGTTATACTACTACTCCGCGTGCTAAAGTTGTACTACCAAGTCGCCAGTTCTCATCTTCCCACTCCCCAGCTACTCCGCGTACTAAAGTTGTACTAACAAGTCGCCAGTTCTCATCTTCCAGCTCCCCAGCCACTCCGCGTATTAAAGTTGTACGACAAAGTCGCCAGTTCTCAGCTTCCAGCTCCACAGATTGCTCCGCGCACTACAGTTGTACTAGAAACTCGCCAGTTCTCAGCTTCCAGCTCCACAGCTACTCCGCGTACTAAAGTTGTACTACAAAGTCGCCAGTTCTCAGCTTCCAGCTCCACAGATTGCTCCTCGCACTCTCACCTGCATTTCGCGCGCTCGACACGCACGATCTCCGCAGACGGTTGCGCGGGCAGCCGGCAAATCGCACTCTCGCCTGCATTTCGCGCACTCGACACGCACCATCTCCGCAGAGGGTTGCGCGTGCAGGTTGCAAATCGCACTCCCGCCTGCGTTTCGCACACTCGACACGCACGATCTCCGCAGAGGGTTGCGCGCGCAGGTTGCAAATCGCACTCTCGCCTGCGTTTCGCGCACTCGACACGCACGATCTCCGCAGAGGATTGCATTTTCGGTTGACGCTGTTCGTCCCACCCTCCGCCTTTAAGAGAGAATTTATAAAGTGGGGAAATGTTTTTTCATTAGGACATCTCCCGTGCTAGTATTTTCCATACTCACACTTGCCTATTTTCCATAGTCACACTTGCCTACTCATTGCACGCTTGCATACTCATTGCATGCTTGCATACTCATCATTGCACTTGCATCATTACACTTGCATACTTACACTTGCATACTTTGCACTTGGATGCTTTCGCTCTTCCACTTACACTGGGGTACGTATAGTGTAAGTGTGGTGGAAGTGTCAGTGTGTAAGTGTAAGTGTCGAAGTGTCAGTGTTCAAGGGATTTTCCGGAAGAACCCTTCGCAATGCTTTCGGGAAAAACCAAGTTTTACTGGGTCTTTGGACTTGTAGGGCTACCTCTAGCTACCTCTCTAGCTACTACCTCTAGCGGCCTACCCCCCCAAAAAGAAGGGGACATATTTCCCTTGTTGAATAAGAATGCGAGAGCATGATGTCATTGTGGCGGAAGGAAAGTCTGTCAAGCTACACCCAACGAGACGTTGCGTTTCGATCGAGACGTTGCCGCCCAAAGTTGCCACGAAGCTAGGACGAAGATTATTAGCGCCCACCGAAGATTCAGACTTATGCCGATGCCAGTCAGGCAGCAGAAAAGTCTACGAACCCTTTGCTTGTGAGTGTTGTGTAAAACCCTACAGTCGACTTCAGCAAAGCGTAGCCTGCAGTTCAGCTGAGGCAAAGTTCTAAACGCCTTGTTTGAGTGAGCGAATTGAACGGGCTTCAGCGTTCTATAGCCCGCGCGTTTATGGGTGTCCGGTTTTTCCGACTCCAATTTTACCGACAGAATGGACCCCGCGGGGAACGTGACAGAGATGTTTTGGGACTGTTACGGAGGCGGGGGAATATCAAAGCCAGGAACTGTTTCCTACTGATCACGGGACACATGGAGAGACCATTGACAGTATGAGAGAGTTGATGTCAAAGAAGTGAAAAGGGAAGCTTGTGTCAATACGTCTAGGAACAAAGACGCTACTAGGAGCAAAGGGCATCGCTACTAGGAGCAAGGACGCTGCTAGGGGCTCCTGGCCTTACTACTAGAAACAAGGACGCTACTAGGAGCAAAGGGCATCGCTACTAGGAGCAAAGGGGGAGCAAAGGGCATCGCCACTAGGAGCAAGGACGCTACTAGGGGCTCCTGGCCTTACTACTACGAACATGGACGCTACTAGGAGCAAAGGGCATCGGTACTAGGAGCAAGGACGCTACTAGGGGCTCCTGGCCTTACTACTACGAACAAGGACGCTACTAGGAGCAAAGGGCATCGCTACTATGAGCAATCACGCTACTAGGGGCTCCTGGCCTTACTACTACGAACAAGGACGCTACTAGGAGCAAAGGGCATCGCTACTAGGAGCAAGGACGCTACTAGGGGCTCCTGGCCTTACTACTAGAAACAAGGGCGCTACTAGGAGCAAAGGGCATCGCTACTAGGAGCAAGGACGCTACTAGGGGCTCCCGGCCTTATTACTAGGAACAAGGACGCTACTAGGAGGAAAGGGCATCGCTGCTAGGGGCTCCTGGCCTTACTACTACGAACAAGGACGCTACTAGGAGGAATGGGCATCGCTACTAGGAGCAAGGACGCTACTAGGGGCCCCTGGCCTTACTACTAGGAACAAAGACGCTACTAGGAGCAAAGGGCATCGCTACTAGGAGCAAGGACGCTACTAGGGGCTCCTGGCCTTACTACTACGAACAAGGACGCTACTAGGAGCAAAGGGCATCGCTACTAGGAGCAAGGACGCTACTAGGAGCAAAGGGCATCGCTACTAGGAGCAGGACGCTACTAGGAGCAAAGGGCATCGCTACTAGGAGCAAGGACGCTACTAGGGGCTCCTGGCCTTACTACTAGAAACAAGGACGCTACTAGGAGCAAAGGGCATCGCTACTAGGAGCAAGGACGCTACTAGGGGCTCCTGGCCCTACTACTAGGAACAAAGACGCTACTAGGAGCAAAGGGCATCGCTAATAGGAGCAAGGACGCTACTAGGGGCTCCTGGCCTTACTACTAGTATCAAGGACGCTACTAGGAGCAAAGGGCATCGCTACTAGGAGCAAGGACGCTACTAGGGGCTCCTGGCCTTACTACTAGGAACAAGGACGCTACTAGGAGCAAAGGGCATTGCTACTAGAAGCAATGACGCTACTAGGGGTCCTGCCCTTACTACTAGGAACAAAGACGCTACTAGGAGCAAAGGGCATCGGTACTAGGAGCAAGCACGCTACTAGGGGCTCCTGGCCTTACTACTACGAACAAGGACGCTACTAGGAGCAAAGGGCATCGCTATAAGGAGCAAGGACGCTACTAGGGGCTCCTGGCCTTACTACTAGGAACAAGGAGCAAAGGGCATCGCTACTAGGAGCAACAAGCTACTAGGGGCTCCTGACGCTACTAGGAGCAAAGGGCGTCGCTACTAGGAGCAAGGACGCTACTCTACTGGCTCCTGGCCTTCTACTAGGAGCAAAGGGCATCGCTACAGGAACAAGGACGCTACTAGGAGGAAAGGACGCTACTAGGAGCAAGGACGCTACTAGGGGCTCCTGGCCAAACAACGAGGAACAACGCTACTAGGAGCAAGGACGCAACCAGGCGCTCCTGGCCTTACTACTGAGAAAAGAGATGCTACTAGGAGCTAAGGGCATCGCTACTAGGAGCAAGGGCGCTACTAGGGTCTCCTGGCCTTAGTACTAGGAACAAGGACGCTACCGGGAGCAAAGGGCATCGCTACTAGGAGCAAGGATGCTACTAGGGGCCCCTGGCCTTACTACCAGGAACAAGGACGCTACTAGGAGGAAAGGGCATCGCTAGTAGTAGCGTCCTGCTACTAGGGGCTCCCGGCCCGGCCATACTACTAGGAACAAGGACGCTACTAGAAAGGAAGGACGCTACTAGGGGCTCCTGGCCTTACTGCAACAAGGACGCTACTAGGAGGAAAGGGCATCGCTACTAGGAGCAAGGACGCTACTAGGGGCTTCTTTTGTACTCTTAAGAACTTGCGGCAGCAATACTGTTTAAGACTGAGACGTTAGAGAAAAAGGGCGCGAGTGTTTGAGAAAGTCTGAGGTGCATTGCACTTTTCTTGAAAAGTCAAGAGTGTGGCAAAGCCCCTAGTAGCGTCCTTGCTGCTAGTGGTAAGGCCAGGAGCCCTAGTAGCTTCTTGCTCCTAGCAGCGATGCCCTTTGCTACTTGTTCCAAGTAGTAAGGCCAGGAGCCCCTAGTAGCGTCCTTGCTCCTAGTAGCGATGTCCTTTCCTCCTAGTAGCGTCCTTGCTCCTAGTAGTAAGGCCAGGAGCCCCTAGTAGCTTCTTGCTCCTGGTGGCGATGCCCTTTGCTGGGTGTTCTGCTGCAGCTGCTTGGTGTTCTGCTGCAGCTGCTGGGGCTTGCTGCTGCTGCTGCTGCTGCTGGCGCTGGGTGGTCTGCTGCTTCTGCTGCTGGCGCTGGGTGGTCTGCTGCTGCTGCTGGGTCTGCTGCTGCTGCTGCTGCTCCTTTGTGGTTTGCTGCAGATGCTTGATGGTTTGCTGCAGCTGCTTGGTGGTTTGCTGCTGCGGCAGCTGCTTGGTGGTCCGTTGCTGCTCCTGTTTCCCAGTAGTAAGGCCAGGAGCCCCTAGTAGCTTCTTGCTCCTAGTAGCGACGCCCTTTCCTCCTAGTAGCGTCCTTGCTCCTAGTAGTAAGGCCAGGAGCCCCTAGTAGCTTCTTGCTCCTAGTAGCGGTGCCCTTTGCTCCTTGTTCCTAGTAGTAAGGCCAGGAGCGCCTAGTAGCTTCTTGCTCCTAGTAGCGATGCCCTTTGCTCCTTGTTCCTAGTAAGGCCAGGAGCCCCTAGTAGCTTCTTGCTCCTAGTAGCGATGCCCTTTGCTCCTTGTTCCTAGTAGTAAGGCCAGGGGCCCCTAGTAGCTTCTTGCTCCTAGTAGCGCTGCCCTTTGCCCCTTGTTCCTACTAGTAAGGCCAGGAGCCCCTCTAGTAGTAAGGCCAGGGCCCCCTAGTAGCTTCTTGCTCCTAGTAGCGATGCCCTTTCCTCCTAGTAGCGTCCTTGCTCCTAGTAGTAAGGCCAGGAGCCCCTAGTAGCTTCTTGCTCCTAGTAGCGATGCCCTTTTCCTCGTAGTAGCGTCCTTGCTCCTAGTAGTAAGGCCAGGAGCCCCTAGTAGCGTCCTTGCTCCTAGTAGCGATGCCCTTTCCTCCTAGTAGCGTCCTTGCTCCTAGTAG
>CAXAMN010011237.1:26508-42540 GCA_963970005.1 Durusdinium trenchii
AGTAGTAAGGCCAGGAGCCCCTAGTAGCTTCTTGCTCCTAGTAGCGACGCCCTTTCCTCCTAGTAGCGTCCAAGAGTGTGGCAGAGTGAGTTTGGTGTACAGGACTTCGTCTGGAGAGCCTGATGCGAGCCAATGATCTAGGGGAATCGTGTAGTTTGCCGGTTGTGGGGATGAAAGCCACAAGCCCGACTGTGCACACCTACCCAAACACAAACAGTCCAATGTTGCTTGACAGTCTTACATTACTCAGTTGACACTCTTCAATGACACTAGTGACATTTCGGGCTGCTTTTGTGGGACACTCTTGTGCGAGGCCCTTGTAAGATACTCTTGTCAAACACTCTTGCTGGACACTCTCTTGTGGGACACTCTTCTCGGGCACTCTTGCAGGACAAGCTTGTAGGACACTCTGATGGGACACCCTTGTAGAACACTCTTATAGGGCACACTCGTCGCGCAATCTTGTAGAACACTCTTGTCGGATATGTAGATACAGGTAAACGACCGATAGCTACCAACAAGTCGCACCTGGTTTTCCTTGAGCCAAACGATAGTAAAGTGAGACATGTATACGACATCCTAGCGTGAAACAACACCCCCCGCTGAACGAAAATGGGAGGAGTGAAGTTATGTACAGTGCATTAATTAAGGACCTACGAAGGTATCCGGTCCCCCGGTACGTGCTAAGCATCGAACCGGAACGTGCCTTGAGATGGAGAGGATGGTTGACCTCAAGGACGGATCACATCTTGCACTGTCATGCTTTGATGCTAGGGTTGAACATGTCTCAACTGATTCATGCATGAAAGTTCAAAGCAAGCTCACAAAGATAATCTCTTTTGCGCAGCGGAACTGGGAGTGCAATGCCAACCTTTTAGAAAGCAGGAACAAAGCCATCAAGGCACACGCTCCCGCGTGGCGACAAAGCACAACAAAAGATGTGCGCTCTTTGTTGCAAGGATTGAGAGCCAAGCTCATCGACCTGAACTCAAACGAATTAGCTGCTGGTTTCAGGCAACCGGTCCCCCGGTGCATCACAGAAACGGTCATCCAGGCAACCGCTCCCGCGGTGCGTTGAGGGAAAAACACAGTGCACAAAGACAGCCGAGTCACCCGTAGATTTTATTCTCTTCTCCACAGGCAACAGCTCCCGCTGTGCGTCGTGTTTACCACCTGCGCTGACTCCACCAGTCGTGTCCTCGCCAGTCACTGCCACGACCGCGATCATCTTGCCACCAGTTGCGGTTGGATGAGGACCACCAGGAAGACGATGAGGATGACTGCTGCCAATCATGGTATTGATCACTTCCGGCAGCTCCTCGCCAGCGTTGCTCTGATGTCTCGGCCTGAGTACGTGTTGCTCTGGCCAGACTTTCACCTGGACCTGGTGCGGCCTTGGCCTTGGGAATCACAAGTGCCCTTGTTTCTTTCACAAGGTTGATATCCAAGCCAGGTACAAATTGAGCATCGCCCATCACGAATTCCAGGAGTTCATCCAACACATCATCAGGATCCGTCTTCTCACTTCGCCACTCACCTCCAAATCCCAGGATTGCGGGTCGTTTTGCACCTTGACAATAGTCCGCAGCGAAAGTCTCAGGACGGTGCAGCCTGTTCTTCCAATAAATGAAGAAGTCCTCGCTCAGGTCAGCATCATTCCCTTTTGCTGGTTCGTTCATGAAGATGACCTTGCCAGCGTATCGATGACCGATGCCACGAGCAATCATTTCCCTTGTCCTCGGAGGGTCAGGGATGATGGCATCTGACAATCGTTCCAGGAATTGAATGCAGATTGGAGAGAGGTCCTGGGCTGCGCAGTTGAACGCGTAGAAAGCGTCAACCAGCTGTCGCTGCGATACCGTCATGGACATCTTGTCCGCCTTCTGAACATGGCTTTTGGCGTTCGCTTTCAGGATGTTGATGCCCGAACGAGAAGCCCGTTGAACTTCATGGCCAGGCGTCCCCGCCGGCGTTCTCCTCACACCTGTTCCTTGCAGCCTGTCCTCAGGTACCATATCCATCGTGACTTCGATACCGAGATCTGCTGCAATTTCCTCGATCCGAATGAGCTGAGCAGCTTTACACAGATCCGAGGCATTGTTGAGGAAGGTGCCGCATGTGATGCAGGACATCATGCCATGGGTGTAGGTATTTGTGCACGTTGGGCACTGAGCTTCTGGCATCTGAATGCCCTCAACGACCATCCATCGAGTGTTGCCATAACCCTCAGTCTCGGGGTGGATCTTGCGCCAATCAAACCGAGGTCGGTTGTAGTTGGGCAGCATCTCTTTGGGCGACACTTGGTTCCTGTAGGCGTTGAAATTGGGCCTGCGAACGACATACGTGACCTCGTATGTTTCCAAATCAGGATTCTGCTTTCCTGATACCATTTGGTCTTTCACGCCAGGGCGTTCAAACAGTTCACCGTACACGAATGGGGAAAAAGTGTCCACCTTGCCACACCACCTCTCATAGTCACCAAGGACCTGGTGGGTGTATTTCTCCAGTGGGCTTTTCACCATTTCATCGTCATCGGCAACTGGTCCCCCAGTGCGTGCTGAATTGAAGGCTTTTGTTTCACCGGTAATGATGCCGCGATAGTGTGCGTACACATGGTTCGCGAAGGCGTAGCATCGGGACTCCATGTCATACACGTAAATCACGTTCCGGTTTGCCAGCCAGTCAGGGCATAGGATCGTACCAGCAGTTGTTTCAATGAGCCGGTGCCCGTTCAAAATCATCATCTGGAGATCCAAGGCAACGCAGATGGGGCGAGTCGCCGCCATCGCTGCATAGTCAGTGCCTGAAATTGTCCACGGATCTTCCTTCGTCAAAAATGTGAACCTGGCTCCAGTCCGATTGCCGCCAGGAATCAATCCCATGTTGATGATCTCGATCAGTGCTGCCCGGTGCGTGTAGTGATAGAGGATGGTAGGGGCCACCTCCTTCACCTTTCCCAGCGCACCTTTTGGAACTCGAGGGAATTTGCCGGCTAGGTATTCCACCGAAGTATACTCCTCATCGAGAGTGACAAAGCGTTCATGCTCAGGAAGTGCATCCTTCACGTTGTTGTTTGACCATTCATTATGGTTCTGAATCGCTTTGACCCGAAGAGGTGTATATTGGTATTTTCCACCGACCAAAGTCCCCTTTGGCGCAATCCTCACCTCGAGCATGAACCTGTGATTGGATGTGATGACCGTCAGCAGTTCATCATTGGTAAGGTTGACATCGTACTTCCGCTTGATGAACGAGTACACCTTGCCATAATCCATCCACAGCCCAGCGTCGAATCTTGGAGGCTGCACCTTGTGCCAGGATTGTCTGCTATGCTCCCATCCTCGGAGCAAGCCCGAGATACGCCGGGAAATCCAGACTTGTTTCGAGTTCAGGTTCGCCAAATTGGCAGCACCCGGAACCGATCTTGACTGCAGTGCCACAACTTCGTTTTCCCCAAGAGGCGACGAGACGGAAGGCACCGGTGGTGCCTTAGGCATGGCCTTGGCTTTGACAGCTGGTTTTGCTGTCGGGGTCGAATCCGAGGCCACAGCTCCCGCCGGGCGTTTTGGTACTTTGGGCTGAGTTTCCTCTGTTGGCTTCATTTCAACATCGGCCTCAGCTCCCGCCGGGCGTGCTTTTGCTTTCGGTGATGCCGGTTTAGGCTTCGACTTTGCAGTCTCATGTGGCGCTTTTGGCGCTCCCGGCTCACCTGATGCTTTCGCCTTCGGGATCCTAGTTTGTGGTGCCTTGTTAGCCAGGTCAGGCTCGTTCCCCAAAGTGGTGACCTCGCGGAACTTTCTGAGTGCCTCACCAGTGAGCTGCGGGATGTCTTCTTCTGCCATGTAGATACGAATGACATCGCTCTCATCCTCCTTCTTTCTCAACTGGTAGGTGACACCCGCGACCTGACATGAGTCGGCATGCATAGATGTGAGGATCGGTTCCTTGAAAACAATTTCCTCATCTGAGTCATCATCTGGCTGATCTTTGTTTTCAAAGCCTTGCATGATGGCGGAATCAAGGTGATCTTTGAGAAGTTCATTGACATAGTCCTCATCCGCAATGAGTTCATTGGATACATGGAGCTCCTCTTCTTCCGTGATGGTCACAGGGTCCACCTCGGTGTCACCACGCTTTGGCATATCAATGGTGACAGACACGAACTCCATGCCCGGAGTGCTCACGGGAGCCTGGTTGTTTGCATCTCGACCTTCCGTCCCCGGAGGCGAATCAGCGCTGGGCGCAAAGGTGTCGTCAATCTCGATGACTTCCGGCACACTTGCATCCGGCATTGACTGATCAGCCTTCGACGGCTCAGCCGGGACTTGCGCATCCTGACCCTCGTCATAGAAATCCGGACCAACGGTTCCCCGTGGCATGTTGTAAAGTCGCTGATTGAATGGCAGGAGCTTGGCAGCTTCAATCTGCTCCTTGGTCGCGAAGACTGGGTCCCCAGCATCATCCATGTGAGCGACCTCAGTAGTCTCAGAGACCGTCAGGAGCCAGCCATTCTTCTGGTCGATGGCAGTCTGCCGCTTTTGACCCGGGAGAAGCTCATCATGCTCGTCGAAGTCACCCAAAAACAGGTACCCGGAATCAATGCGTCGCTTCCAGATGTGCTCAAGCATATGCTGGCGGTGGGTCTTTTTCCCACGAGGTTTCGCGAAAAGGTTGGCATCCTTTCGCAGTACATCAACGCCAGCGAGCACCCAGTAGTGGTAGGCGAAGAGAGCAACATTCGCGTAGTACTTCACAAACATCGCCCGGTTCTCTTCTGTGTTGTAGCAGTGGAAATTATCGTACCGCTGACAGGATCGAACCAGGGTGGTGCCTGTCACATTCGTGACGCCAAGGCGAGTGAAGACATCCGCTGATTGGCACATTTGACGGGCGTATTCTTCCGGCAGTCCATAACTCTGCGAATCGCAGTAGCAGATGACGATCAGGGCTGCCACGTCTTTCCTCTGTCTCAAGTCCGCCAAACGCCTCATCTGCTGGGCATGTTTCTGTGCCAGCTCTGCCTGCCACTCATAGGCCGCCCTCTGCTTGGCAGGGTTCCGGTGGAGCACGTTGGTGTCCACCCAAGGGTTGCCCACAAATCCGTGGTTGCCGTACACATCATTTCCGGCATATGATACCACGATGATGGCTGGGGCAGCACCTCCCGGTGTGCGACGCCTTCCGTTGTCAAGACAAGCCTCGATTCCGTCGATGATCGCTTCCAGGCCACGGCCCCAATGCAGGCTGTATTGGACGCTGCCTGCGCGATCCGTCAGGAGTGACGGTCCTGCCTCCTTCAAGTATTCGCCCACGTTGCGCTTGACGCGCGTGATCTTGCCTTCAGAGTCCACCGTTTCATCCACAAGTGCCATTGACGAGTCGCCGGCAAAAATGAAGTCGACCACGGGTCCCCCCGGGCAAGGTAGCTGCGTCATCAAACGAGCCGGATTGCACTCCAAGAACTCGCGATGCGCTTTGTCGATGCGGCCGAGTGACTTGGCACAGGCATCAAAAGGATCAGCCTCGCAGGTAGCATCCAAGTGAGCGCGTCCATCATGCATCGACTCAACAAGGTGGGCGAGAACGGCCGTGCGCTTCAACAAATCTTTCCAGTTCCCGTCATTTCCTGCCTCAGTAGGGTGCGAAGAAGGAGCCGCGTACATCCCCGGATGATTGAGGAAGAAGTCCACGGCATCCGTCTCACATCCAAAGAAAGGCATAGTCATGATGCAAATCAGGAAAGGAAGGCACAATCGAAGTAGGCAGTCCGTCCCCGGGCGCGTGCTTGAGTTAATTGGTCACGGCAACGCCAAAGGCTCGGTGAATCATATCCGTCATCTGGAAAGTGTAGGTTTCCGTACGTTTCAATGACTCACCACGACCCTCAGCGTGCTCATGATCTTCACTGCATTGCTTGCTTTCAAACGATTTGAGAATAGGCTCTAAATTGGTACATATCTTCCAAGGCTTCCTTATTGGGACACCGTGTACATCAACAACACCAATCATGCATCCGTCAAACGTGACCTGACTCATCGAATGACGCTGACAAAACGACAGCACATATTCGAGTTTCCAGTACACGCAATTCTTAGGCCATTCAATGGCAATAAACGGATCAGCTGCACGAAGCGAATTGACAAGGTCAATTAATGCGTTCCATAGTTTCCTAAACTCTCGTTGATGCTCATCGACCTTGATCGCTGCTGATGGTATTGTTTTGTTCACGTGAATCCATGGAGTACCACCTGTGCAAGGCAAACTTGCCCACACGAGTAAGCGTCGTCCTTTAGGAAGCTCACGGATACTGGACAAAACTTGTCTGACGATACGTTTTCGCGTTTGTGGGTCAAGGACATCATCATCTTTGGTGACACGAATCACCATGCAGCCTGATGTGGACTTGCGAGATACATCACCAAGTTTAGATCCAGGACTGCAACACACTTCAAGCAGTACTCGATTGTGAGCTCCAGGCGTTGCAGCGGCCACGGGTCCCCCCGGGTGAGGTGCATCGGTCTTGGTCGCACCTGCCGGTATGGACGAAGCGGCATGCAATCCCAGCAACTTAAGTAGTTGATTCCACTTCTCGGTACTGGTGAATGGCTTGGTGAAGATGTCCGCTGCTTGAAGAAGTGATGGAACATAAACAAGCGTGAAATGTTTCCGTTGGAACTGTTCAGCTAACCATGCAAGGTTCAGTCGTTGCGTCTTGTCTGCGTGCCGGAAGGCGGGTGACCTGCCTGATTCAAGGATTCTAATGGTCGCCTGATTGTCTTCCAGAAACACGATTTCGAAAGCTCCTTTACCTATGAGGTAAATGTCCATGGAACCTTCCCGACCTTGACCAACGTAACATGAGTCAGTGAGTGCGTTCCTAATCTCTCGTGATTCAACACCGTAATCGATTTCATTCGGTCCAGGCACTCGGAAAATAGTCATACCCGTCCATTCCCCCTTCATGACTCCCTGTCCTTCCCTGCTGGACCAATCCCAGCTCACGTCTGCGTCAAAGGTGGCATCCTTGAATTGTGCAATCGTGATCCTTTGGGCTGACAGAAACTTATGATCGACTGGGCAGTCGTCGCTGTCTCTTGGGTCAAATAGGGTGTGTCTGGGTTCAACATGTCTTCTAATTACCTGATCTTTCAATGGATCGAATTCCCAAACATCGACTTTCGCATTCCGGGCACGTGTCCCCACGGCCGAGCTTTGCACATTGGCGTTTTTAACTCCCCCCGCCTGCCGGATGACTTGCCAAAGACAGGAGGAAGGTAAACCAACTGTGCGAATCGACAGGTTAGCGGCAATTACTTCCGCTTCCGTCGAACTCATGGCGGTGGCCGTTTGCTTTTTCGAAAATGCAGCAAGGGGAAAGTAGGTGTTTGGACCTACCATGGCCAGAATGCAACCTGAAGTTGATCGACTATCATGCTCTCCGGCATGGTCACTGTCGGCAAACAACCACAGTTTGCAATGTTGGGGATCATCTCCGATGAAACCTGATTGTACGACGTCGATTGTGGAATGGATATAGCACATTAGCCTATGCAGTGCAACATCACACTCTTTTGACCACTTGGTGACACGGCTGGCAAGACCTTGAGTCGCTCTGAGCAAATCGAAACGTGCCATGCGTGCTGCAAACAACACTTTCATGAGGACTCTACTCGCGATGGCCTGGAGTTCCCCCCGGCGTTCTGCCTCATCACCTATGGGTCGTGCAATCTTATCGTCGTGAAACGGAGTGTTGACTGTCTTAAACTTCACGGGCTGATCGACGAGGCTCTCATACTTCTCGAGGCATTGCCTCAGAAAGCCACGCATGTCGTATTCGACCCGTGTCACAGGCTTGTTCATGCAACTCTGATCTTCCTCAAGTTGATCCAAAAATGTGAATCCTTGGGCACGTGCGGCCTTCTTGGCCTGACTCTTGTCCCTCATCTTTTTGACGGCTGCAACAGCCATCTTGGGATCGGAAATGCACCTGTCGATGAAGAAGGTCTCCCCTGTCCACCAAAAGGGCAATCCCTGTTGCCGGTCAACCTTGATGTCGTGCCAAACACACGCGGTGCCCCCCGTGTCCTTGGCAGCGGATCCCTCCGTGCATGGGACATATTCCGTGTACCTCAGATCTCCAGGATCAAACAACCCTTCAACGCCAGCAGGCCTGATTTCAAAGCGTCTCCGAGGCTGAACGTGGTGATGCACAAAGGTACCATGCTCAGGGAAATGAGTCCAATAATCCTGTGTTCGGCGTGCGGGAGCCGCTGGCTTACTAGCAGGATCTTCGAGCTTGTGGTCGAAAACATGCGCGAATGGGTGATGGTCAATGGACAGCTTGAGGCCATGTGTGACAACGTGATCACAGCCCAAGTATCTCCCCACCTCTTCTGGGGTATCCATGTCGATGTGGGTGCCAATGAGCTTCCACCCTTCTGCATGATTGGACGCAGGTCCAGCCATCTTGAAGTCATCAACGTAGACCGCTAACAAGAGGAACAATTTGTCATGCCAAAAGATCGATGGCCAGCACTCAGGGTGCACGGCCTTGAAGCCGACCTTTGCGAGACAATCCTCGCAGTGCCTCTCCCAGAACCCGCCTGAGTCTGGGTGACCATAGAGAGCAAGTACGAGCGGGATGACAGGATCTTTATACTTACCGTGCCATGCTTTCGGCCACCGGTATTTCGGGATCCTGATCCAGGTGGGTTTCCCCTTCAAAGTGGTTTGGGTGTAGGCTTGTTTGCCGTCGCCCTGGGTGATTTTATTCCCGGGCGCACTGCCGTAGCAGTCAAGGGCTTTGCCCGCCTCCATGTTCGCAGGTGCAGATCCTAGCTCTGAAAAGAGGGCAACCATGTCGGACTCGTCTTTGACCTTGTTCCCCTGGAACACTGTCCGACCTTTGTACTTCCTAAGGGGGTTTCCTTTCGGAAGCTCACTGCCTTTCTCAACACAGAGTTCGAAAACATTACCTACATGGACCTTGGCTTTTGAACGGACTGCTTCGTTTGAGACTTCGTCCCATTCACGGACCTTATCATAAAGCCAAGCGGGCTTGGACTCCAGCTTCACCCACTCAACGTCGAGGGAGCGTTGAGCATCTGGGGTGTTGCGGATTTCCTTCTGGCCTACAGGCCTCGCCACTAGTGCGTTTAGCCATGGCTCATACAAAACTCCTTTTTCTCTATGTAAATGCTGCTTCTCCTCATGTTCAACCGGCATCAAAGGTACACCTTCCCAGGTGGCGTCCATTTTTGCTTCAGAGGGAATGTCTCCACTCTTGAAATTTCGCAGTTTGCCGTCAATCTCTGCCACGGCTGCTTTATGCTTGCTCTTCTCAGCAAGAAGGCGCTTCCGAGCCTCTTCAAGCTCGTATTCTGCAATTGCCTTCTTCCTTTCTGCTTTGGAAGCGGCTTTCCAAAGGAACGGAGGAATGCTGGGTGGTTTTGACGAACCCTTGTACTTTCTTGCCTTGTAGCCTCCGGCATCGTAGTAGGATGAATCGGTTTTGGGGATCAAAGTTGTTTCACCCGTAACAGGATCAAGGACCTCAATCATCTCAACCTCTTCACCCCCCGGATTGTCGGCAAGGTCTTCCGACCCGCGAGCGGCGATTGGTGCATCGTCAACTAGCACGTCAGGGAGTTCTGGTGGTTCGTCAGGCTCATACTCTTGATCAACAGCATGTTTCAAAACCTCCTGATCAACAAGCTCTTCAATATTTGCAGCCTTGACATCATCAATTGATGGCGGATTGCTCGAAATGGAAATGCCTGGGTACAACCCTTCTCGTATCATGTTGTACCTGCCTTTGCATGGGAAGTGTAATCCGATGTCGGGAACGGCGATCTGATGGACTCTTAATGGTTGAATCTCCGCACTGAAGTCTGATTCCATGACATCCTTCAATGGTAGAACCATGAACTCCTTTCTCCACACAAAATTGGACTGAACGGCATATCCCAAGAATATCCCTGGGTTTGACGTCGGTTCGAACCTGAGAGAGGACTTGGCTTTGTTCTTGGGGCCGATCCAGTAATCAATCCTCAACCCAAAGGGAACCAAAGGGCCTTTGAACTTCTCACCGAACCGAAGCGACCAAGGCGAACTACCCTCCCGGGCGTCGACGATATTGTTTGCCATGCATGCATGCCTGGCAGCGTGAGCCCAATATTGATGGTGTAGGCCTGCTTGCTCTAGGTTTACGCTTGTTCCATCGATGACGGACCGAATTGATCTTTCAGCCATAGCATTGGTCTTAGAGACGTATGCAAAGCTGGTTTGATGTCTCCATCCTAGCCTTTCGGCAGTCGCGATGAGTTCTGGTGAATTGTCGGAATAAAATACTCCTACATCATCAGTCGAACGGACAAAATGCTTGAAGGCTGCTATGCATTCACGTGTTGATCGACGGGCGGCCGGATAGACATACCTGAAATCCGTTGCCACGTCTTTCACGACCAATGCGACGCGAGCCCCATCGATGTCCATTTCCTCATCGTCACGAATAACAAGATGGTCAGCAGTCAAATGTTGCCCGAAATGATCCGCCTCTACCTGGGTTGAACCACCCTTGCTATACGATGGACGCTTGGTCATCTTCGCTCTCGAGCAGGCTTGACAAAAGGGGTTCTTTGGGGTATGAGTCAACAGATGTTGAATGGATCGTGCTTCTTCCTTGAGAGCTTTCTCTCCCCTATCCCTCTTCGGGTCCAACGGCTTCTCCACCAACCTTTCATCCACGGGCTCGGTATCATCTTCAACAGGATCCTCGCCGATGGGGTTGTCCTCATCATCCTGGACTTCAATTGCCTCTTCAGCCGGTGACGCGGGCAGAGGGATCATTGGTCGCAGCCCCTTTGACCGATCGTTCGTACCGTAAGGTTGACCTATGGCGGACATTGCAACACCTGTGGTGGATGGCAAGTATGGAACATAATCCTCTACTTCAAGCTTGACTTTGGTTCCGTCTGGTTTCTTGAAGTACGGCCTACTGTAAGCGGGCCAATGGAAGCTCCATCCTGCGTCGATGCAGCGTTGTCCTACCGATACGACGGCTGGGCTATCTTCCAAGACATAAGGATTGATATCAGTTCCCAACACGGGGACATTGACTCTGGCTTGATCAGTGGCTTGAAAGACTCCGTTGGCAGTAAGAAGGCTGACCGGTTTGGACGATTGTGACACTTCATCCGAATGTAGCATGTGTCTGGATACAAGATCGTGTGCGCTTCCAGTATCTGCAATCCATGCGATCTCAGTGGCTGGCGCTGTTGGACATGACCTCCTCTCAAAACACTTGATGCAACCTATATCAGAGTTGCACAGGTACGAACATTCTGCCGGCAAGGACAACAGCTCGTTCCTGACAGCATTCTGAAGGTGTGATGCTGCAATGGATGCGTCCTCAGTGGCGACACGAACTGCCTCAGCATGCTCCGGCCGACCTGGTGTAAAGGGTCTTCGTTTCTTCTTACTCCGGGGTTGAACGGACCTCCAACTGGAAGAAGACTCAACAGCATGATTGAAAACGTTTGGTTGATCGTCAAAACGAACTCTTTGCGTAACAAAACTGTCAATTTTTCTGTGTTGTCAAAATCGGTGCACATAGTGTTTGATGCGGAAAGGACTGGCATGGCCACGCTTCCCAGCGGGCGAGTGATGAGGACGGAGGATCCCTGAGAGACCACTGCGGCCATGACCACTGCTCGAAGGAGGCATACCGCTGCCGGTGCATTGGAAGAAGAAGACTTCCCACCTTTTCTCCTCTGACTCTCGGAGCCAGTTGAGTTTTCGGAGCCTGATGATCCTCGGGAGCTGCTTCGCTTGCGAGGTTTCTTGTCTTTCTTCTTCTTCTTCTTTTTGTCCTCTTTCTTCGCAGGGACAGTCTTTTCAGGGTGTTGGAATGCGCAGTCTTTTCCTCGGTGGCAATGTCCTGCCTTCCAAAACTTGCAAGTCTCCTTGCGAGATCCTGGTGTCAGCGATCTTGACCGAGACTGGCTGCGATCCTTGCCCTTTCCCTTTCCTTTGCTTTTCTCGCGGCCTTTTTCGTGCTTGTAAGGACATGATGATCCGCGCTTGCATTTTCCGGTCTTTTGGAACTCGTAGCAGATGCCTTTCTTCTCCTCCGGAGCTGGCATGGTTGTGTCTTTGGACCCGAGCGAACGCTTCGTGGCGTCGCGCATCTTTTCCAACCTCTTCCGTTCTAGATAGGCCCGGGCAGCAGTAATCAGGAAGTCATATGTTCTTTCTTTGCTTCCATCGGCTGCACGGTCGTACAAGGCCAAGTCATGCTCAAGCGGCTTGAAACGCTTCACTGCCAGGTGAAAATAGGCTTCCAGAACACTGTTTTCCGGTTCCTTTTTCATTCCGGCAAGAACGCTATCCCATTTATTTATAAAGCCTTTGAGGTCATCGTTGACCATTTTGACGGACATGAGGTCTTCGAGCCCGTAGATTGCTCCATGCTTTATGCTTGTGGCAAAATACTCGTGGAACCGAAGGAGCAAGTGTCTACCCTTCACGTTCTTGTCTTCACGAGCACGCAGCTCCTTGAATGTGGCAATCTGCCGACCGAGGTCCCCCTCAGCGCAATTTGTTAAGCTTGCAAGAAGCTTTGCGTCGAGGGTTGCAAATCCCTCTGAATCATCCAAGGCATCAATGGTTTGGGAATCTTTGCATACTTTCCCAACCCAAGATCTTGCTTCATCCGGCTTCGCTGAAGCTGCAGCAATATTGTTCCTCACCTTGATCTTCCAATCTCTGTACTTCTCAGGCGTGGGGAACTTGGGAATGAGAATTTTGTCAGCTTCTTTGGCTTTACTCTCATGATCCTTGTCTTTCGACTTCTTTTGCTGCTTCTTCAACTCTTTGCGAATGATGCGTGCAAGACGCGATGATTCAGAGCTTGAGTCATTTGAGTCATTACTCCCTCCTGATGAACTTGGTGACGATGGTGATGGGGAAGGAGAGCGTTTCTTTCTGCGCTCCCTCGAGCGGCCCCTCTTAGGGCTCTTCTCTTTCTTCTTATCCTTACCTTTCTTCTTCTTGTCTTTCCTTGATTTGTCACCACCCTCTTCATCAGCATCGGATGGATGAGGCTCATCACCGCCTTCGATCCCGGGCTTCTCCAACTGAGTGCGAAGGCCCGCTGGAGGCAAAGCTGGGGACACCTGAGAGCCAGGTGGCTGCACTAATGGTGCAGGCACTCGGTTCCCCGAGGCGTTGTCAAACCTCTCTCTCAACTCCTTGATGATTCGACTCTGTTCTGCTAACTCTGACCGAAGTGCATCTTCTCTTTGCTTGGCAGAGGCGCGTTCGTTCTCAACGACGGTGTGTCGTTCGAGCGAAAGGCGATCTAAGTAAGCCCGTTGTTCTTGAAGATGTTGATTTTGATGGGCTTGGTTCATGTCACTCAATCGTTGATTGGCTAAAGCCTCAATCTGTTCCCTAGACTCCTGGACAGCCACTTTGGCTTGGTTCTCCACTACGTCTCTAAAATGCCTAGCCTCCTCAGCTACTTGTTGCCCGTGCTCTGCCAAAATGGCCTGATGCCGCAACTCTGCGATCTGAGCTACCTGTGCTGACCTGTCCTCATTGACGAAGACTGCTTGTTGATGGATCTGTCTCGCATCAACGTTCTGGACATTCATTACAGGAGAAAACTCAGGTTGAAACGGCGATGGTGCTTGACCACTAGGCAACAGGTCCCCCTGTGCACTGAACGTTGGTGGCGCAACTGGTACACGCAACTCCAGCGGAACAACAGGGAGATCAGCAGCAGGTGAACTGGACATCGCAGGCGAAGTAGGAACGTAGCCTGATCGTGAGCGGTCACCACGGGAACCCTCATCATCAGCCATGGCCTCTAGATAGTGCACTACCTAGGGTGGGGTGAGACCACAGCTAGTAGAAAGCACGTACCGCACTTATGGCGATACGGCTGATAACCTGTAGATACAGGTAAACGACCGATAGCTACCAACAAGTCGCACCTGGTTTTCCTTGAGCCAAACGATAGTAAAGTGAGACATGTATACGACATCCTAGCGTGAAACAACAGGATATTCTTGTCCAACAGCTTTTGTGGGACACCCTCGATAGGCACTCTTGTAGGACTCTTTTCGGACATTCTTATGGGACGCTCTTGTCCGACACGTTGCGCGACACTTGTGCTTGACACTCCTGTAAAACACTCTTTCCGGGTACAAGGACACTCGGCTTCTGAGGCACTCGTGTCGCGCAATCTTGTAGCATCGCCCTTGTAGCTCATATAAGCCAGTTTTGTCAGCTCCCTTTTAGCGATACAGGAGCCATTGCGCCCCTTCCAATCCGTAAAGTCTGGCTTCACTTGGTGAAGGGCCAGCTTACTGTTCGATCCCAAGGCTCTGGATCGGACCGCGTGGGAGGCACGCCGCCCAGGAAGCTGGCTTGTAGTTGACCCAGGCATACGAGGCGAGGTCATCTACTTGACGGTAGGAGCAAGGACGCTACTAGGAGCAAAGGGCATCGCTACTAGGAGCAAGGACGCTACTAGGGGCTCCTGGCCCTACTACTTGGGATTGAATGATTGGGCCCATGAGTGAACGGGGGCAAATTGTTATATACCCGCTCCTGTCTCCCGTGCAAGAAACCTGTGGAGTTTCTTTTCAAGCGATTTCCCAAGTCTGGGCCATTTGGCCAGGCACTCAAAGAAACTGTCTAGCATTAGCCAGGCAGCAAGGCAGTGCTCAAAAAAAGGTGTGCCAAATGAAGCGCTTCCAAGGGATATCTCGCCAATCCGGACCGATGAATTTCTTGCAGGTCTTCTGGACATTTCGGCCCCGCGGATCACCGCATTTGCGGTAGAGTTCGCAAAGCAGCGGCGACAAAGAATGGCAAGCACCAGGTGACGTTGTGCAACCAACGTGCTGCGTTGTTGCATCAAGTGATTCCAGCAGTACCTCACATCCAATCAAATCAAACAAGGAAAACAAGACGGTACAATAAATGTAGGATGATGAAACGATTCTTGTGGAAGGCTCACTAGGTTCCAGACTGTTTGGTTCTCAACTCCGCCGCTTCACGCAAGGCTGCGACGGTTGCAACACCATTCAGTTTGACATGGATCTCACACGAACATTTGTTCAAAGGCGCGTTGTGTGGTACCGCAGCTTGTGGCATGCGCTTGAGGAACCATAGCTTTTCGTGGCAAGTGTACTTTGCCTACTTGAAGACATCTAAGTTTTGTGCGCGCTGCATCAAGTGATTCTCGAAGATGCGCCGTACAAAAGACAAAAAAAAGGATATTCACCACACTGTGCTGCATTGATGCAATTACTCTGCGGTGCGTATCTATTTCCGAACACTCCGAGAAACAGGACATGATTACACAACCAAGGTAGCTTGAACAAACCTACATATACTTGAAGGAGAGTTCTGCAGGAACAAGAATCTTCGCATCATTACACCGTTCAGGGTTTGTCGGGGTACTCTTTAATTGAAACTCTAATTCAAAGGAAAGGTGCAGGGACAAGATCCCCCCAAGGAACGACTGCGACAATGTTGTTCTCCAATGGCAGCTCATTGACCTCCTAAGAGAGAACGATAAACAGTCTGAGTCATGAGCCAAGACAAACGCATCTGTTTCATGATGAATACGCAAAACATCTGTCGCCATGGGGCAAAGCCAAAAGTGCGGTAGGCGGTAAAGGCACCACCAACAGGCATCCAAACCAGTGTAGGGATTCTCTCCAAACTGCCGAGGACTTGTGCAAGACCACCACCCAAGGAGTGCCCAGTGAGGATCAAGTTGTAGCCATCCTGACATCGAAAAAACATATCAACGCAGGAAGCCAAGTGTGCTGAAAGGGAAACGGGCAGAAGGTCTAAAATTACAGGACCGGAAATCCCGGTGTGTGCAGCTTGCGCGTTTTCCCAAGTGGAGGCAAGAGCGGAAGAAAAAGGAATGATAGCGGACGAGTGTATGTGTATGATGAGCGTAGATGTGAACATATTGTCATGAGTGAGTGAGAGAGAGAGAGAGAGAGA
>CAXAMN010011237.1:58266-69261 GCA_963970005.1 Durusdinium trenchii
CGCTAGTAGTAACAAGTGCCTTACTAGTAGTAACAAGTGCATCGCTAGTAGTAACAAGTGCCTTACTAGTAGTAACAAGTGCATCGCTACTAGTAACAAGTGCCTTACTAGTAGTAACAAGTGCATCGCTAGTAGTAACTGTTGGTGGTTGGGCATGTTCCTCACCCCGTTTCAACCCTCTCAAAACGAACAAGAAACAAGTGCAAGCTGAACACCCTTCTTTGCCAGTGACCTCGTGGTCTTGTCGTGGGTTTCTCGACCCTTCAAGCTTCTCTGAGCTTGGCTTCATGAAAAAGGGCTGCAGAATGCAGCAAGTAAAAGGCGTGTCGTCCTTGTGCAGGGGTCATGCATCAACACTCCCCCTGCCTTGCAAAAAGGCAACACGATGCCAGGCCCCTCACCACACGAGTACTCCAGGTCAGAGACCCTTCTTCCAGCATGTGTGATGAGGGCGGCAAACCATCAGCTCAAGCCCTTCATCTTTTGACAGCATCGTGAACTGTCGGTTCAAGGCCAACCAGGCCGGGTGGCAGCACAACCAAAAGCAACAATTCAACTGCATCGTGCCAGCCAGCAGCCTAGCTTCTCGCCCCTTTCTTTCCCTTTTCTTTTCATCAAAACTGCAATGCCGAAAAGGCATTCATTCCATCCTCCAGGCCAACATGGCCATAGGTAGGCTGCCAGGTAGGAGCGGCAACCCCCCCTTTTTCCTTCTTTCATTCTTTTCTTCACATGTTGAGCTCCCTCTCGCGGAGCTCCTGTAGGCACCTGACACACGGGCTGTAGCGCTTCTCAGATCCCGTAGCGCAAGCCGGTGGTCGAGCAGCATCAACATGGTAGATCACGCCCCATCCACGAGACCAAAGGTGTTCACCCCTTCGGACATGGGCCATGTCGATGGTGAAGCCGCATCGATGGCATGGAGGTGAGCTCCGGAGCACAGATGAGGTGAGCGTGGGGCATGAAGTGATACACCCATCCCTTGGTACCGCCGGCCTCCATCTCCGATGGGCGGTTCGCCATCACGTTGAAAGGCTCTTGGACATGCCTTTGCCGCAGCCTCGGAGGGACCAGAAGGTCTCGGTTGTGGAGGTGTTGGATCCCATGCTTCATCAGCCATCATATCCCGGTAGTCTCTCTCCGTTGGGTGGTAGAGAGTCTCATCTTCATTGGTCTGAGGATCCTGTGGTGGAGCATCCGGCAACACTTCATGATCACCAGCAGGGACCTCTTGTTCAGGCTCTTCTTGGATGCCAGTGAGCGTGACATCCGAGTGTGACTGGGAGGTGTGCCCGGATGAACTCGAGGTCGGAGGAATGCCAGCTTGTGCCCTTTCTTCCGGAGTGAGGGAGGAAAGCCATCGCAGCAGCCATTCTCGATTTTGCAGCCCAAACTGACTTCTTTCTTCAGCTGACATGGGGCGAGCCGGACCATACGCCCAATCAACAGGTTCCCCTCTTGAGGGCCTCCTTTCCCTTGTCCTTTTCCTTTTTTCTTTCCTTTTGACCTGGCACTTGGCCTGTTGACTTCTCGACCTTGCCAGTCGACCGTGATGGAACTTCCCTGGGATTCCGACGTGGAACTGCCAGGTGGCCCAAGTGCCGGCGGCTCATATTGTTGACCAGCAGCAGCGTCACCATCATTGATAGCTGGTGCCAGAAACCAAGCGCAGAGGCGTCTGAAGAGCAGGGTGGCCAAGATGACAAGGACGGTGTATAGCATCATGAACAGTTGAAGCGGCTCAGAACCGGCTTGGTCAGAGGGATTCTCATCTTCATCACTCTGATTTCCTTGGGCCTTTGACTTGGCGATAAGCGCCATGAGTACCGCCAGTTGCAACTGTCGTCCGCTATAGTTCATCTTCTTTCGCTTTCCTTCATCTTCTTCTCTTCTTTCTTTGCTTACCGCCTCTGGGCCATCCTCCTTTCCTTTCTTTTCTTTGCTTGCCGCCTCTAGGCCATCCTCCTTTTCTTCCTTTTCTTCACTTGCCACCTCTGGGCCATCCTCCTTTTCTTTCTTTTCTTCATCCACCTTCTTTTGTAGAACCATGGACATCAACTCTTTCAGCTCCAAGGTGCGCTGACTCGAAAGAGGTTTCGTGCCGAGATCGGCAATCGTGATTGTGCCGGGCATGTGTCTCACTCGCCAGTCAAGGGTGGTGATCCTCCAACGAACATGTTGTGCCCTCAGCCTCAAATGCCTGGTGCGCCAGTTGGCATGACCATCGGAGAAGAACCCTGTGGCCGCAAGGTTATCGACGAAAAGGGTCTTCACATAGGGTTCCTCATGCTCTTGGATCATGCTATCAACTGCATCACCAGTTTGGAGACCTTCAATGGCTTCCAGCAGCTCCGACTCGGCAGTGGACAAAGCCGGAAATGGTTGGCGCCCACTTTTCCAAAACATCAGCGCTCCATTCCACAACACCATCACAGCGCCATGGGAAGCTTGGGTTTCGGGTGAGGCTGCAAAGCTCGAGTCCGTGTAGACCTCCAAAGACCTTGGACCCCCATCCCATCCTTCTCCCTTTCCAGGTTGAAACTCCAGTCCTTCATTGGGAGTTGACTTCAAGTACTTCCAGACTTGGGTGGCCTGTTCAATCACCCAGGATGGATGCGGCAGAATTTCTTGGGCGCATCGACTTGTAGCGAAAGCCACATCGGGTCTTGTGCGGGTTGACAACCACATCAGTTCGCCAACGAGCTTCTGGGCTGCATTGACCAACTCTGGAGTAGGCTCTTCAGGTATCGGGGCAACTTCTTTAGACATAGGGACCTTCACATTCCTTGCCTCTGGAATCCCTTCTTTGTCCTTGATGTAATCTTCTTGTGATGCCCGATATCCTCCTCCAATGGTTTTGGTGATCTCCATACCCAAAAATTTGACCTTCTCTTTTCCCACTTCTTCAGGCGTGGAGGTCTCCCACTGGGCCTGTAGGACTTGGATCACCTGGTTGATGGTTTTTTCGTCACTTGTAACCATCAGGTCATCAACGTAGACCAACAAAAATCCGACCATCTTTTCTTCACGATCTTCATCTTCACCATCACCGAGCATAATGCTCCATAGGTTAGGCTCAGCTTCGGCCTGGACAAATCGATGTCCCTGGGGTGAGGTCAACTTCCTCAGCACCTGGTCCCGGTAAACCCCCCGGCAGCGCGGAGACTGGCGAAGACCGTACATAGCCTTTTGAGCCAGGTAGTAGTCCTTAGGCCCCACATGGCCCGTCTTCAGAAGAAGGGATGGTGGCTTCAATACCACCATGGTCGGTTCTTGACCTTCAGCTTCGATGTCCAGCGGAGCATTGAGGAACGCTGTTCGAATGTCCAGCACCGATGCCTTCCAGCTCTCTTCAGCTGATCGCTTCAGGACGTAGCGAAGGCAAACGGCATCCGCTCCTGACGCGTATAGGCGTTGATCCTTCTGTTCCGCTGATGCTGGATCGACGAAGTTGCCACAGGCGACCAGTCTGATCTTTCTTCTTGGACCAGGCTTCAAGGTGATCACTACCTTCGAAGGCAACACCTCCAGCTTTCTTCCCCACTTTTCTTGGAGGGATTTGAACTATCGATCCGTCGAAGAGCCTTTTTCTCTTCAAACAGTTGGTAGAGCTCTTTCCGGATGGCTTCATCCCATTTGGGAGCTTCTCGAAGAAGTTCTTTTGGGGAGACCACCCTGGTTCGAAGGACGGGTTCCTCTTCTTTGGGCATAGCACTTTTAACCTTCTTCAACTCCTCATAGGCGACATCCATGACCTTCGTTTCATCCTTAAGCATGATCACACTTTCCTCCAGGACGATGTTGGAGATCCTTTCCAGGTGCCGTTCTCTTTCTTCTTCGACCACTTCATATTCATCTTCTTCCAACTTCATACTTTTGGCTCCCATTTTTCCCCTTATCCTTCTTCGGACTTCATAGGGACCCTCAGTCCTCAGCGGCCTTTGTAACAGCCATCCAAGTTGATTGGCTCGGCTCAGGTTCCTGGGTCTTCATGATGAAGTACGGGGCGATCGCCGTAGAGCCATTGTCTCTCAACACCAGGTGACCGTGAGCATCGGGTCTTGGGGCCAGGTAGCGCACCTTCTCACAAGTCGCTTCCAATTCTTTTGTCTTCCAGAATCTTCTTTTGACCAGGAGCTCATGACCAAAGGGCGGGACATCCCCCAGATCGAGATCGGCCATGCGTCTTCGCTCCCGCTCGTGAACATAGTGGCGTGCTTGAGGCCATCGACCCGCCGGCGTACCAGCCATGCCAAGGGCCCGACGGATGTGGAACTTCACTGTTTGAATCGCTCTTTCCGCGCGCCCATTGGACTGAGAAGAGACTCCTGCCGTTGTGGTGCGATGGATGTCCCTTGAGCGGCACCACTGGGTAAGGGATCTTCCTCTGAATTCTCCCCCGAGATCAGTGTGAAGCCTTGCCACGTGGTAGCCCATCACCCTGAGCTGGATGTACATTTGCTGGATCGTGGACAGCACCGTCTTCTGATCCTTTGAGGCCATCGGAATGGCGAGTCTGAAGGTGATCAGGTCGGGGTTCTCTTTTTCTTCACTCACTTCAACTTCCTTCATCTCCTCACCTTGTTCGCCTTCTTCCGCCACACCTTCTTCTTCATCTTTCTTTTCATTTCCTTCCTCCTCATCTTCTTCTTCAAGCAGCACCTCATCAGAATCAGCCAGTTCATCATCTGGTACTGGCGGATGCTGTTCTTGAGGAAGAAGCCAGGTGTAGGTACCAACGAGGATGTACTTCATCCAGTCTTTACCATCTTTGGCGACAGGATATGGACCAGCAGTGTCCAGTGACAGCGTCGCTGCCAGTGGATGTGTGACCTTTCGATGAGGCCGGGGCTTAGCGCTTTGCTCCTGGCAGGTGCGACAGTCTCTTCGGAAGGGCACGTGACCGTTTTGACAGTGCTGCTCCCATGTCATCTTTTTCAGCTTTGGTTCCTCCTCCACATTTCCATTGATGTGAAGAGCGCAAGCTTCAGCAACCGATCGACATAGTCCTGGAACCCAGCGAGCAAGTGAGGATGACAGAACCTTCTGACCTTCTCCTCTGCTCTTTGATCCAGGGTTTTTTCCTTTTGGTAAGCGGAGCTCAACATTGGCGGCCAGAGTTGTAGGCTTCACCGGAGCATCCTTCTTCCAGGGTTCGTAGTCTCCCTGGTTCAGGTTGTGGACTTGCAGATGAGCGGCACTTTGAAGCTTCTTCCGTACCCCAGAAGGAGACACACGAGGGCATGTAATCCTTGGGGTCGGAAGGCTGCTCTAGTAGGAACATCACTTCTTCCTTGCTTTTCTTTTCTTCATCTTCATTTGTTGAATCCTTCAACTTGGCAGCCATGTCCGCGACCAGGAAGAGAAAGATCTGGCGCCACATTAGGACGTCGTCCTCTTGACACATGGCCATTTCTTCAGGGCTGTAGGAACTGATGCCCCATGGCTCCTCTCAAGATCGTACAGGTCGTGGGCCACCAGGATAATGTCGCAAAACGGATCGAGTGCGACAGTTGGGTCCTCCAATCACCGCCGCCAAATCCCCATCAAGCGCCAAACGAAGTAGGCCCCTGTAGGCCTTCGAATCCAGGGACGCCATGTCATGATCTTCACCCCGTTGCAAATCCACCTCCAAGGTACGGCTTCCCAAGCCATGCTCTTCCATAGAGTGAATCCTTCGCGTTTTCCCGCGTACAAATGCAGGATCACCGAGCCAGCTGCCTTCAGCCGCTTTCGTTGATGCCGGTTGGCAGGAAGATCCTTCCACTCCCCCGGTTGTTGGACCAAGGCTTTCTTGACATGGTCCGGAAGTTCTGCCAAAGCTGGATGGCCTTCAACCAAAGACTTCATCCACTCCACCTCCCTTTCAGGGTGCGTTTCACCCACCAGGTGAGCTTGCTTAACTTCTTGTGTGCGATCTTCATACTCTTGGATGAGCTCGAGGGCAAGCTGCTTGGGGATTTGTGGACACCCCGCTTGGATGCTGATAGGCAGAGATCCTTTTGTAGGATGGGAGACTTTCATGCCATGCTTTTTCCAAGAGATCTTGCATCCTCCACCGGCCAGCATTCCAAGGGGCACTATCGGTTCCACTTGTAGATTTGTTGACACCATCACCCCCGATTCAGTCATCAAAAGAGGTGTTGTTCGGCCATCAGCCAGGGACACAGAGATCTTCTTGAACTTCTCGAGGCAGTCCGTAGATGCAAGAGGCCTCAGGGGATGCGTAGCACCAGAATCCAAGAGTCCCCATTCTTCTTCTTGGGAAGACCCCATCTTCGCTTCGCGAACCGGGTCAACATCAAGGTTTTGATACTTTTCTTGATCTCATCAAGCTGCTGACGCAATCGGCTCAGCTTAGCTTCCGAAGCTTCTTTGTCCTTCATCGCCTTGAGCATCTTGTTGGCTTCAGCGAGAAGTTCATCCATCTTTTCATCATCTTGACCTCCACTTCCTTTTCCTCCTTCCTCGCCTTTAGGATCCTTCTCTTCTTCTTTTTCTTTCTTGACCTTCGGTGGCGAGTTGGGAGCAGCTCCACCTGACGTTTCCTTCGTAGGGCAGGTAGGGGCTAGGTGCTTCGTGGAGCCACGCAAGTAACACCTTTTGTGTTCATCCTTTTGGTCACGCGACCATTTGCAATCACGGCCACGACGACATCCGGCCTCGCTGAGGAAGAACTTGCACGGCGGCTTGACTTCCATCTCCTTCAACTTTCCTTCACTTCCCTTGGTCTTCTTTTTGACCTCCTCAATCTCCTTCACTTTGTTTTCTTCCTTTTTCGTAGTTGCGCCGCTTCGTTTCTCAGCCAAGGAGAGCTGTTCGATCTCGGCAATGAGATGGGTTGCAAACTGGCTGACCGAAAGCGCATTGGGGTTGGTGTCGACCTGAAGAGCATTCCGGGCCAAAGGCACCCGGAACCGCAGGCTTTCATTGCCATCCAAGACTCGCTTCGTCAAGCGATTCAGACCCTTGACCAGAATGGACGGGTCAGGTTCGGTGGCCCCAATCTCCTGAGCCCTTGCACGCCAACGAAGCCATCGACGGAGGCCAACCACAGTGTCGTGCAGATTTCCTGGTTCCGTTGGATCTTCAAGGTTCCGCAGGAGCATCTGTTTTTCGCTGATACCACCAGGGCAGTAGGTGACATGAAGATGGGCGAGGATGGCGAAGACTGACAACCTTCTTGTAGCCACCAGTTCATCTTTCTGAACTTCTGGAATTGCCTTCAGCAACAGGGTGGCCATTCGCCGTTCCAGCTTCGCCCACTTTGGAACACTAAGTGATGATGGAGGCACAGGTTCATGCTTGACCCGATCCAAGGGAGCCATTACCTGGTGGTCTTGGTACCACTTCTCAACCTCAGTCATCATTCGACCCCACCAAATGTCAGAGGTGGTCGTCAGGTCAGCCACCACCGGCTGAACAAGAAGCAGCCAATCACCCAGCTGCAACTGCGAGGTGGAACCATGTAGAGGATGTAGAACAGGTAGTTCAGCAACCTGACGGACAATCTCCACCCCCTTCACCGTTCCTTGAGCTTCTTGTCCCTCCGAAATCTGTCGTTGGAGAGACTTCATACTTTCCACCAAAAGTGTCATCACTTCCATCTGTTGAACTTCAGGGGATAGTTTGGCTCCCCCGGTTGTAGGTCTAGGCCCCTTCATCTCCCCTGTCCCGTAGGATGGACTTCGACCCTTCCTCTGTTGTTCTTTTGAGCGGGGCCTGGAACCCTTGACCCCATAGCGAGCCGGGTAAGTAGACCACGGTGTGCGTCCTCGGGCATGTAGGTCATCAATCCCCGGAATCCCGTTCGGTCCCTCTTCATCAGGGGTGTTGAAGTTGGAGGCACTTCTTGGTCTTTCCATTTCTTCTCCTTCCTTCTTCTTCTTTTCTTCAACCTCCAACCTCTTCCGGTCTTCCCCTTCAATCCTCCATTCATAGAGCTCCTGCTGAAGGCGATCATTTTCACGTTGTTGGGCATGGCATAGATCAGTGGGCCGTTGCACATCCTGAGAGACCTGCCAGCGCCACATGATTTCCTCTTCTTGTTCTTCTCGCTCCTTAGCTCGACGGGTCCTTCGGGGATCATTGGAGCTCTCTTCACATCTTCTCAGCTCTTTCTTCCTCTTCCATCTCCACCACCCTTCTATACCCTTCTTTCTTACCTCCTCTCTTTCCTTCCCTTTTTTCTTCTTCTTCTTCCAGAAAGGCCGGGCGAGACACCTGAGCAGGCCGATCATCACCTGAAGAGGACGGCATCAGACCTGGGCCGAAGAGTTGTGGAGCACTTCGAGCAGATGCCTTAGCTTCACGGATCTGCTCCTGGGTGAACAAGGGCTGCATGGTTTGAGGTGTCGGTGGAGCCAACGGAGCCAAGGTCGTGGGCTTTCCTTTTGGGGCTTGAACCACACTCTCTTTCGAGCCACCGCTCTTGAACACCTCCATTTCAGTCTTCCCTGTTCCTGTATTCCCCAGCCCTGTTGTCGATCGAGCCGGGGTGCTGAATTCCTTTTTGGCTTCTTCTTCTCCTACACCAGCTTCGAGCTCTTCCGTCGGTTGCTTCACCTCCAGGTCTTCGCGGACATCAGCAGGAGGTGGCAAAGCGAGCGGCCCATCGTCACGGTCCATGATTCGACGGCGCCGGAGCATAGACGGGTGTGGATTAGAAGAACTTTCCAACGTTGGGCTCATAACCTGTTGGTGGTTGGGCATGTTCCTCACCCCGTTTCAACCCTCTCAAAACGAACAAGAAACAAGTGCAAGCTGAACACCCTTCTTTTCCAGTGACCTCGTGGTCTTGTCGTGGGTTTCTCGACCCTTCAAGCTTCTCTGAGCTTGGCTTCATGAAAAAGGGCTGCAGAATGCAGCAAGTAAAAGGCGTGTCGTCCTTGTGCAGGGGTCATGCATCAACAGTAACAAGTGCCTTACTAGTAGTAACAAGGACGCTACTAGTAACAAGTGCCTTACTAGTAGTAACTTTAGGGAAACGAGAAGATCAAGCCTAGTATCCCTGTGCTCATCACCCTTTCTAATAGTTGCTAGCAAACATGTTTTGCACTGATGTTAAGCTGCCGCACAGCACTTTAAACACACAAAGCTCTTTTGGCGTCCTTCTCGCTGAGCTCTTTGGCCGCTTGGATCTGCTTTCCGATGCGAACCCACGGAGGATCCAATCCCAAGAGCTCACAGACGTCCACACTGAGCCTCCTCTTCGCAAAGGTGGTGGGAACCAAGCTGCCGAAGGGAAACGCTGTCTTCCTGAGGGGGGGTAGGCCGCGGAGGTCGCTAGGTAGCGTTAGAACGCTTACTAAAGCTACCCTAGAGGCAGCGGGGGAAGCTTCCTTGAAGAAGCGCTTGCACTATTCATTTGGTTCTTAGATTTAAGGAACACTTACATATTATATACATGTATGTATGTATGCATGCATGCATGGATGGATGGATGGGAGGGAGGATGGATGCATGTAGTTTTTTACAATCGACTTCAATGCATTATGCAAAGTACAAGGCGCAAACTGTAAACCCAGTTCCATGTGCTGAGACATCCTGTATTCTTCCGCAAAAAAGGGGCATGAGTGGGACCATATGGACAAATATGTTGCTGTGCAATAAAACAAAACCACCAAGCTTCACAAAGCTGTGGAAGACTCCAGGACCCCAAACGTCCAAATTGAAGGTCCAATCTGGAGCTTGACTTGAGCCACGGATGGCAATCACACGCGTTTTCACGTTGGACATGCTGAAAACGCCAACGCGACCAACTTCTCCTGTATCCTGGATGGAATCTATAGTCACTGGATAGAGCTCAGTGTTCAACGTGGCGTTGTCCAGTTCTTCTTGAATATCTTTTCGAGGCCCGAAATACACTGCTTGTGCAAAAACCAGGAGATCAAGAGCTGTGAGCTGGGAGCCCTTTGTAGGTTTTAGGCTGTCCCACTGCATGTTGTTGCAAATTGGGTATGCTCCAAAGCCTGCAAGCACGCCCGGTGCTTGGTGATTGACATCAAAGTGGGATGCGTTGGGCGCTGGAGAAAAACTGCTCTTTTCAAGAAGGAAGTTGGGATCATCTGGAAGAGAACCAGCCACCACCACAAGCATTGCTGTCATGATGTAGACGATCACGGAGCAGAAAAAGCAGGAACAACAGGGACACGGCCCAACTCCATTCACAAGCTTGGGGAAGATCTTCGCAAGACCAAACGCTGCAGCAAGTATGCCGAAAACCGTGGAAACAATCAGGAGACGGTGATAGGAGAACTGCCACACCACGATGCCAGAGATGATCTGCAAAATCAGCATCGCCAAAACGGCAGAACCTCCCAGTCCGACATTCACCTGACTCTTTGGCAGACTTTGGGTTTTACAAAACAAACAACACAATGGCATCGAAACCCAAAGAGCAAGGAAGTAAAAAAGAAAGGTCCCAACTAAAGGGCTAGAAGAAAGAACCTAAACATGAATAGAAAAACGTGACAACATCAAAGCAAAGAACAGGATAGAAATGCGTGTACACGACTTGAGCCAGCCAAGCAAAACTAATTTGAACTTCTGGACCCAAATGGCAAATTGCAGCAGCAGTTGTTTTCCTATACCATGCGGCTGATGAAATTACTCTTTCCACATCCTTGCCATTTTTGTGCAATCTTTTTTTTGCTTGTAACTTCATACCGTTCTCTTTTCACTCCTTTCTTTCGTTATGTCTTGTCTAATAGAACTTTGCCTATCCTACGTTTGGCTGGGCCAGTGGCCTTGTAATCCACCTCTTCTGGGTCTTTTTCGTCCAGCAAGCGTTCATAGCCAGACGCTTGACGTAGGTTCACCACCAGCAATGCGAGGAGGTGTGCGTAGGCAAAACCGGTGGTGATGATCAGGCTGCCTTCCAACAAACCCACAAGCAAACCCAAATTCACACCATCTGCCTGCAATCTCAGGCCAAACACGAAGGCTGACGCAAGCCCGATGACGAAAGCTCCAACCAAAGCTTTCTCCACAGCC
>CAXAMN010011237.1:74843-105513 GCA_963970005.1 Durusdinium trenchii
CCTTCAACCTACTAGTGATGGCCTCTAACCTAAGAGCGATGGCCTCCAACCTAGTAGCGATGGCCTCCAACCTAGTAGCGATGGCCTCCAACCTAGTAGCGATGGCCTCCAACCTAGTAGCGATGGCCTCCAACCTACTAGCGATGGCCTCCAACCTAGTAGCGATGGCCTCCAACCTAAGAGCACTGGCCTTCAACCTACTAGTGATGGCCTCTAACCTAAGAGCGATGGCCTCCAACCTAGTAGCGATGGCCTCCAACCTAGTAGCGATGGCCTCCAACCTAGTAGCGATGGCCTCCAACCTAAGAGCACTGGCCTTCAACCTACTAGTGATGGCTTCTAACCTAAGAGCGATGGCATCCAACCTAGTAGCGATGGCCTCCAACCTAGTAGCGATGGCCTCCAACCTAAGAGCACTGGCCTTCAACCTACGAGTGATGGCCTCTAACCTAAGAGCGATGGCCTCCAACCTACTAGCGATGGCCTCCAACCTAGTAGCGATGGCCTCCAACCTAAGAGCACTGGCCTTCAACCTACTAGTGATGGCCTCTAACCTAAGAGCGATGGCCTCCAACCTACTAGCGATGGTCTCCAACCTGCTTTGAAAGGTCTTGAAACCGCAACAAATCTTGATTTTCGTGCGAAAGCTGTCGCCTCTGCCAGCAGTCTCTCGAATTCGGCTTCAACTTCCATCCCTGAGAGCCTGTCAGCGTAAAGCATGTGAAAGGAACAACGAATCGCTTCAAGCAAGCTTCTTGTTACTAGTAGCAGTCATTGAAAAACCCCTTGAACGTCCACTCGGGATGCACATGTTTTCAGCTTTCTCGGTGCCTGGGATGGAAACACTCGTCCTGGCGAAGGAACGATAGCGAAATCGACCAACAAAAACGCAGAAGCCAACGCACGACGCACGGTCCTTTCGTCCTGGAAAGCAACGCCAATAGCGGTACACACGCTTTTGCTTTGGGACCTGCAGGAACTCACTTTGTTCACTTTGCTTTCGCTGTGGAACACTGTGGACGGGCTCAAAGCTATCGAAAGCCAATCTCACAAACAACTTGGCCCGCAACATCAGCTTCCTTCATCGCCCGCACAGAAGACTGACGCATGTGGAGTATGCAGTGGAGTATGCGGATGCATCAACTGAAAACTTGTCTTTCTGTGAACCAAGTGCGCCTTTTTAAAGGGGAACAGGTCCATCTCCTGAGACAAAATAATTGAAATCGTCCCAGGTGTTCTTGGTTTACACAAGGCCCCAGGGCGTGTTTGTGCGTGATTCTGTGCCTTGGAAAGCCTTGTGAGTACAATCTAGTTAAACCTGCTAAGTGGTGCAACTGCCCGAACGAACGAATAACCGCTTTCACACCGTACATAAACTGCACACAAACAATTGAATTTCCATTGTCAGCAGTTTCGGCAAGTTGTCAAGAGATTGGACTTCCATTGTTCACAGCTTCAACATGGGCACGGAAAGAACGTTTCCAGCCAAAAAGGTTTGTAAGAAGAACTCCAAACAAGAGTCACTCGGAGTGTTCCAAAGGCGTCGCGGGTGACAAGGAACCAGGCCAACAAGCAAGACAAAGGCAGCTGTCAATCAAAGACAAGCAAGAACCGCTTCAAAGAAAAGGACTCAAAAGGCTCCACAATCATGAAAAGCCAATTGTCGTCAATTGACCAAGAAAAAAGCAATTAGGTTGAAGGCCATCACTCTCAGGTTAGGTTAGAGGCCATCGCTCTTAGCTTGGAGGCCATCGCCATTCGGTTGCATTGCTGTTACAAACAGATTCAAGGCTGTTAAGGTGTCCTTGATCCTGATGGCTCAAGAATCTCAACATGATCCAAACATGAATCTGTGGCAAGTCTTGTGAAGCCGATCACAATGTCAACATCCATGTTGTGATATTGAGCATTTGGTATGTGTAACGCAAAAAAAAGCGACAAGGCAACAGGGACAGATTGCATCTCCTCTTCATCCAATTTGGTCATGTCTGCGGAGGCACGCAGTGCAAATTTGGCTTGCCTTAGAAACGGCGCAAGGAGGGCCCTGAGGAGATCAGACATGTGAGATCATGTGAGATCACTGATCCAAGAAACTCCAATACTGGTAACAAGAGAATAGAAGTAGAGCAGATTCTTTTTTGAGTTAAGTGTTCAACAAAAAGCTAGGAACCAAATCATAAGTGCGAGCGTGAGCTATCCTGCGTCCATGCTAGCAGCGTACTCGTACGGTACTAGCGATGGCCTCTTTTCCGTAATCAAGTAGGCGGCTACTTCATTAAGAGGGATGGGGGGAAAAAGGCTAGGGGCATCGCTACTAGGAGCAAGGACGCTACTAGGAACTCTTCTCGTCTGGTCGTCTGGGAGTCGGCGCCAATCCAAAAAGCTCGGAGAGTCAAAGTGCAAGATCTGCGCTTTCACCTCCTCGCATCCGAGTGAGCTTGGCCGCTGGGGGAAAACGCTTTGCAAAAGCAAAAGCTAGAAGCTTCCTTTAACTAGTAGCTTCTTGTTCCTAGCAGTAAGGCCAGGAGCCCCTAGTAGCGTCCTTGCTACTAGTAGCGATGCCCTTTGTTACTAGAAGCTTCCTTTGACTGAATGCAAAAGGAACCTAATAGGAATGGCCTCCAACCTGAAAAGCACCTACTGAGATTGCAAGGGTGCTTCGTCTGATCTTTGCGCTCAGCTCAGACGAGCTATTTGTCGCTCTGGTCCCTTCTGGCCCCTTGTCCTTCACGCAGCAATCCGGGTGCGAACAACCTGCATCCTGAGGCAAACGACAAAAGTGCTGCGACAAACACTTCCTCATTGGTACGAGCCTCATCGTGGAGGCCGAACTTAGGATCGGCCTAGCAGGTGCGATGCTTTGCGCTGCTGTAAAGACTGGCAAAGCATCGCAACTTTGCTGCCCTTCATAGAGCTTGCGCTCCATGTGTGGAAATGTCTAAACAACACCGGCCACGCGAAATGGACTCCTTAGTATACGACCCGGTGAAAAAAGCTTGCTTCCTCCGGAGGCTGGTTAGAGCATAAGTTTTAGGATTCAAGAGATGTCTTGCCCGTTTCTAAACCTTTGAACCTGCCAACGAGTTTGTAGTGCAGTTGTCCCAATAAAATAGCAGTCTTTTGTTGCATCTGCCAAGCGCCTCTACAAATGCGCGGTTATACTTGCAGAAGTGATGGACCCCACTGGCATAGACCTCCACATGCTTCAGATTCACTCAAAATGCTTTGGAGGCCATCGCTAGTAGGTTGGAGGCTGATTCTTGTGACTCGATCTTTTGCAAAAGCAAAAAGCAAATTCTTCACTTTGATAGAGGGATCAAGCCTCCTTGCAGGCCAGGTTTGCTGCGCCTTGGTGTGACATGGACATGTCGACCGGTGGTGTGGTGAGGTGCTTGCGGTCCTAGGTGCCAACTTTTTCCGTTGCAATAAAGAACCAGGCGGTCTTGCCTGCGACGCTACTAGCGAGGACGCTGCGGACGCTATTTAGGAACAAAGGGCATCGCTATTAGGAGCAAGACGCTACTAGTAGCTCCTGGCATTACTACTAGTAACAAGAAGCTACTAGGAGCAAGGACGCTATACTTGTGGTCAAATGTCAAAATACAGGGATGAACAAGGACCCGTTTCCATTTCAAGACCAAACTGGCCAAGACTACAAGCACCCTTTTGCTCCGCAAAGATACTGCAGTTTCACTGTACATGCAGGCAGAGCAGAAGGCTGCTCGTCATTGAAGTAGGTGCCATAATGTGACTATTTGATTGATCAGGCAAGGTGTTGGCGTCAGCACCTACTAGCCGGGAGCAAAGCCACAAATAATTCTCTAGTCGAATCGATTTCTGCGGGTCCATCTCACTGGGATCCTGACCACGCTTTGTTGCTCGCCGAAATTGACGGTCCATCATCTTGAACACATACATGAAATAAGAAAAGAAGATCAAGGGTTCTTTCTTGGCCTCTATTGTTTTTCAACTACTCTCTGAATGTACTTCAATGCCCTTCATCACTCAGGGACTGAATCCAGACCACTCTGCTCAACATGTGGCAAGGACTGAGTGTCCTCTCATTGGCCCTCTTATTCGTGCATCGCAGGCACTCCTCCAGTCTCTAAGCAGAAAGGCAACATCAGTCGATGAATCCCGCCAGCTACACATTTCTCAGCTTGCCTTTCACAGCATGACTAATCAAGGTTAAGTTTCCTAAAAATCTAGGACCCAAATGATTAAGTAGTTAGCAACTTACTCCCTTACTTAATCAAGTAGGAGCGGGCAAAAAAGAGACACGGTGCGCCTTTTCGCCGGTAGTAGATGATATACTCCTAAGCTCACAGACTTGAGAACAAGAACGACAAAGACATTTTTCCGCCAAGCTTCCAAATACGTGGATGCAGCATCGTAGGCCACGTATTCCCTAGACAAACGAAAAGATGGGCTCAGATGAGCTCAGACGACACGACAAACAGCGACAAAGAGCCTGAAGGTGTTCTTCACCTTCAACCGGTCTCCAACTGTGCTGTTGTAGTGACCTTCCAAGACCTTTTGCACAAGGCTGATAAGGCTTTGCATACAAAGCTTTCACAAAAAAGAACATGAATGCATCTAACACTTCAATGCTCAGGGCAAAGCGCGCTTTGCAAACTTTGGCTTGTCCTTTTCAAGAACGTCCTGTTCAAGACTCCACGGTTCAGTGCGAAACGGATGAGCAACCTGTCTGTAATCAGTCTTTCACTTGCTTCAACCTATAGGAATGGCCTCCAACCTACAAGCGGTGGCTTTGCAAGTTCGCACACTTTCCCTTGCAAACTGGTTTGCCAGTTTGGTTTGGAGGGGACTGCCTGCGGACATGCTTTCTTTATGTGGAGACGTGGAGATGCTGCTTCTACGAGGTCTTCTCGATCGGCTTCATTGGCCCTCGGTTATTTTCAAGTTTTGTTGTTTTCTTTTTTTTAAACTAAGTTTTTAGGATGTTTCGTTCTCTTCTCCGAAGGCTATGACAGCTGCAGACCATGGCCTTGTCCATGTAGAAGTGGCGGCCACCAAGCACCTGTGTGCTTCTGCAAGTCTTGCGCAATCCACCAAACTCTTGAAATAGAGCAAATTGATCTTGCATTTTGTAGCAAAATAAGCGAAGGGCATCAACAAAAGTGTCCAAAAAGAACAGCGACTCAGACGCCGTCTGCTTGGCAGTCTGCTTGTGGCTTTTGGTACGAGCCAAGGGCACACGACACAGAGCAGCTGCTCGGCAACCTTTGAATTCACCATTCTCCACCTCCAACAAAGGTGGAGATCAAAATGGTAGAACTCTGAAACACACGATGTTTCGAACATGACAAGGAAAATAAGGTCTAAAGGTCTAAAGACAAAAGACAAAGGAACACCTTGTTGTGTTTGCGATGCCCTTGTTACTAGTAGCTTCTAGCTACTAGTAGTAAGGCCAGGAGCCCCTAGTAGCGTCCTTGCTCCTAGTAGTATGGCCAGGAGCCTCTAGTAGCTTTTTGTTCCTAGGCCAAAAAAAGGAACATGTTGTGTTTGCAAACCCGACGGCTTGATGTTGCGATGCATGTTGGCAGTGCCTTCCGACGAGCATATTCATCTGCTTTTGTAATGGAATCTCCGAAGTAGGTTCCTGAAAGAAGGACGTCGAGTTTCCCAGAGAACAGAAGAAACTACGGAGAAATGACATCTTCGTTGAGTTCTTGGTTTCTTTGGAATAGTAACAAGAAGCTACCAGTAGCAAAGGGCATCGCTACCAGGAGCAAGGATGCTACTAGTAGCTCCTGGCATCACTACTAGTAACAAGAAGCTACTAGGAACAAGTGCCACGCTAGTAGTAACAAGTGCCTTACTACTAGTAACAAGAAGCTACGAACGGAACAAAGGGCATCTATTGGGTGTCGGGCCATCACCGTAGAGACCACCTCCTCCTGTGGTACCACCAGAACCCAGCTTTGCCATGGTAAATCCCGTGCGAGCAATGGCAGAGAGGGCCTGCTGGGGTCATGAAGCCACAAACAAGCACCTTTGCAGTAAGGAAGAGAGACAAAAGCAGAAGTCAAAGCCTCAGGAATACTTGCATGGAAGAGAAGCCTCAGTACAAAGCAAATCGTCTGTGAAAACAAACATCTCTTCAGGGCTGCATCTCTGCTGCTTTAGAACCATCTGTCTAAAGAACCTACGAGGAGTAGAAGTGAGTAAGGCCACTGACCACTCGTTGGCATCATCACAATAGTCCATGTCGCTCCAATCAAGCCCTTTACCTGCCTGCGTTGCTAACACTGCTAGAAACACGTGTGGCATTGCACTGCATTGCAAAAATGCATGCCATGTGCGTGCGTTGGCGCGGATTGTCTCCCAGTGCCGAATCAGCCGCTACGAAGCGCCTCCATGGTCAAAGGTGTCCACTTCTTGAAGGGAGCTTCCTGATTGTGACGACTCTACGTTTCAAGTTCTTTTCTTCATGAAGAACACTTCTAGCAAACTCAAAATTAAACAAATATATAGCTTCCATTCTGCCTTGGCCTTTCCACTTTCGTTTTCTTTCTCAATTCGTCCTTCAATGGCTTCATGCAATCCAGGCGAATGACTTCCTTGGATACCTTGCTGAGAGCTGGAAAGGAGAGGAATGTCGCTAAAGATACGTAACAATGTTCGCTAGTAGTAACAAGTGCATCGCTTCTAGTAACAAGTGCCTTAATAGTAGTAACAAGAAGCTATTAGGAACAAGTGCTTGGATACGCTGCCTGGTAAATCCGCCACAAAGCGGCATTCTCGTTCCGCACGGCTCCCACCTGGTTCTCTTTCGAGGCTGCAAAGGAATCGACTACTAGCAAGAACGCTACTAGGAACAAAGTGCATCGCTACTAGGAGCAAGGACGCTACTAGTAGCTCTGGCCTTACTACATTCTTTTTTTCAGAACTGTTTCTTGACCATTTCTTTCAAGGACGCTACCTACTAGCTTCTTGTTACCTAGCAGTGTCCTTGCTACTCGTAGAGGACCATTTCTTTATTGCTTTTCAATTCTTGAACAAATTTGTCTCTGCAAGCAAGGCAAGGAACTATTTCATAGCCGGTGGGCACAGGAGTGTTCTGAACAAACTCGCCTCAATGGGGCTTGATCTGCAGTTTCGTTTGCTTTGATATTAGCTTCTCAATCACATCAATGCCACAACGCCCAAACGCCATCTGAAAATGTCCAAGCTGCCGCTGGCCCAATTTCTGTCACGCGTGAAGTTGCACATGGATTTGTGCCTTGGAACTCGAAGAGTGCAAGTGACAGTGTCCCTTGCAGTGCGACTGAATCTGTGGCAGTGTGAGTGGAACTCTTTGCGCCAAGGTGCGATTTGTTCAACAAATCTTGAAACCTGGCGACGACGACGACCGTCCCTAGGAGCAAAGGGCATCGCTACGAACGGGGCTGGCCTTACTAGGAACCATGTTTGCTAGAAACAAGAATTAGAATTCACTTTAAGTTCAATTAGGCGGCGCATGTGCATCGCTACTAGGAACAAGAAGCTATTAGAAACAAGTGCATCGCTACTAGGAGCAAAGGGCATCGCTACTAGGGGCTCCTGGCATCGACCGTCCCCTTGGACTCAAGAAGCCAAAATTGACGAAGACCGCTAGTAGCGATGCCAGGAGCCCCTACTCCCCTAATAGCGTCCTTGCTCCTAGTAGCGATGCCCTTTGCTCCTAGTAGCGTCTTTGTTCCTAGTAGCGAGGCCAGGAGCCCCTAGTAGCGTCCTTGCTCCTAGTAGGAGCCGCATTTGGTTCATTTGACAGTTGACACTTCGTCTATCACTTCAGACTCGGTAGACACGTGATGACATGTTGTGTCCGACTCTCGTGTAACCCACTCGCCTCTTGAGAAGACCTGCATCTTCTACCTTCACGAAGACCTTCCAAAAAGCAAGTTCAAGGCTTGGCGTTCACATACTTTCATGCTTGAAAGCGCTTACGGCACTTCTTGTGCGAGAAAAGACCCGTCCCCCGCGTTCTTTTTCGAGGCTTTTCAGCGAAATTGGGTGGAAAACGCTCTGCATCGTTTTTCGATACATCCTTGCACAACTTTTGTGCACCGTCCTTCACTGAACATCTGCTCGGTCATGCGATCATGAGCCGTGCGTAAGGGGCGCAAGTTTGCGCCACCAAATGCAGCAAAGAACTGGGAAAATAAGGGAAGGAAATTTGTTCAAAGACGCTTTCTTCAAAGAATTCTTTTGTTCCGTGAACTTTGAGAATGATTAGATCTGGGCGACTCAGGAGATGGTGCATGAGCTCGGGCTCGATACGCACCCTGGGACCTGTGCGACAGAACCAAAAGGCATAAGACTATTCCTTTTAGCTTGAATAAGCATATGAAGCTTGAATAAGGTTTGAGGTGTCCACAACCTCTCCAGAAGAAGAACGAAAAGTTGAGCCTCAAAGTCATCAAGTCTGCTTTGCCCATCGCCAGGATCGCTTTCTTGCTCAAACTGCTCAAGGAGTCCCGGATGCAGTGCCTGCTGCGGAGAGCGCTGCGCCGTAAATAATGAGCCGCTCGAGAAAGGTTTTTGCAAATGCACCCCCAACGACATAGATTCTAGGAGCAAGGACGCTACTAGGGGCTCCTGGCATCGCTACTAGGAGCAAGGACGCTACTAGGGGCTCCTGGCATCGCTACTAGGAGCAAGGACGCTACTAGGGGCTCCTGGCATCGCTACTAACATCTTAAAATCTGTCAAGATGCCTCCAACTCCGTAGCGTACCATCTGTTCTTGTCGAGGTTTTCCTCTTGAATTCTCACTCTCAATGCATTCCCTGAGCAGAAAAAAGGAGAAAGTCCTTGCATTCCGAGCCAGTGTTCTGTAGCTGTCTTGTAATTTTTTAAAGCTTTTTCGCGCAAATAGAAAGGGAGACTGGGAGGAAGGCAGGACATACAGGCCAAAACACATCCAAGAAGTCAAGTAGTGATAAGATGTGATACGTGAGTGAAGAACTATAACTTTTGAAATTGACTTCATTGCTGGGACTTCTGCGGATGCTTTCAGTGGCATGCTCCACACATCGGGTATCAACTCTCACAGCCTGCCACCTGCAGCTGAGAGCTCGATGCAAACAAAGGACCCCAAACGAAGACACTTGCTACTCTTTTGCTATTCTTTTGCCATTAAGAGCAATGGTCTCCGACCTTATAGCAATGGCCTCAGAACCTATTTGCAATGGCCTCCAACCTAAGAGTGATGGCCTCTAACCTAATAGCTACTCTTTTGCTACTCTTGTCTGGCCACATGAAATCATAGTTTGACCGCAGTTCTTCTGCAGCAAACTGGATCGGCTGCATATTCCGATTTCCATTCCTCGGGCAAGTTTTGATCAGAAACTGAACCAAAGCAGCAGTGTGAGCTGTCCCAATGCCCTCCATCTTCGATTTTGCCAAGTATCTTTGCCTCCCATGTGGGAAAGGGCAATGACAAAACCACAGCAACAGTCATGACAAAATGTCTACTTGACCGAAGGGAATACGTCGCCTATTCCGGCAGCCAAGCCTGTTGATACGGACGATCAACGGCCAAGAGAACAATCTTTTGGTGTTTCTGCCATTCTTTGGTGGCAAACTCCAGGGAGTTCCTGAGAGCCGCAAGAAAGGCAATTGGTTCACCAAGCTTCTTGTTACTACTAGTAAGGCACTTGTTACTAAGAAGCGATACACTTGTTCCTAGTAGCTTCTTGTTTCTACTAGCTTCTTGTTACTAGTAGTAATGGCCTCCAACCTAGTAGCTTCTAAGAAGCAACACCCATCTGGCCGTCTGACTCATGAGACATGCACGGTCTTGACCAACGCGTTTGTCTTTTTGACGAGACAGCTCCTATTCAGTCGCAATAGCACCACTATCCTTGAACCCAAATAACGGCTCTCTGAAAAACCGGATGCCAGCAACGAACCCGAAAACCAACACCTCCAAAATTCTCAGACCCCAAGCAAGCGAAAAACGTTTTTTGGAGGCAAGGAAATCTGGGAGGCAAGGGCACAAGGGGCACTCTTGCACCACACTCTTGTCGGACACTTTCAGCAAAATTCTTCTAGCTACTGTGACACTTTTGCGAGAAGAAACAAGTGCCACGCTAGTAGTAACAGGTGCCTTACTAGTAGTAACAAGAAGCTATTAAAGACACTCATCTAGGCTGGACACTCTTGTTCAGGTGAAGCACTTGACTTCACTAGCAGTTGGAACGCGGAACTTCACCGCGTTGCCAGCTGCACGCACCATATACTGTGGGTTCAGCCTGCTGGAGTGTGTTGCTCCTGTTGCTTCATATAAGCTAAAGGAGTATGGCCTCTGCCAGGTGATGCCTCGTTGGGTGAAGTGTTGCAAACTTGCGGACCAACTCGGAGGTGTTGCGCAAAAGGGCTGAAAGGTGCAGCTTTCACAGATCTCTCAAGTTTGCGCAAAACAAACACCGTTCGTAGCGTCCGATCGCTCCGTTCGTAGCGATGCCCTTTGCTCCTAGTAGCGTCCCTTGCTACTAGTAGCGATGCCAGGAGCCCCGTTCGTAGCTTCTTGTTTTTAGTAAATCCAATCCACATCGCGCTGGCCCGAGGTTGGCGGAGCGAGATTCGGTCACACGGTTCCAGTAGGGAATGGAACCATGAACACATGATGAGGGGTGGCAGATGTTTGACAAAAGTTGAGTTCATAGCCTCATACCACTTCTGGCCTTCGTGAATTCCTTGTTCTGGGTTAGCATCGCCCCTAACCTGCCTGGCTCCAAAATGCACAGAAAACAAAGCTTCGAAGCAAACGCGCCAAATCCGAATGACACAGTGACTCAACAAATCTGAAGAAATTCTCCCATGAAAAACCTCTGAAAACATTTAGCTCGATGCGGCGGGCGTAGAGATCTGAAATCATGGTTGCAAACGATTGCAAACGCTAAAGCAATTTCAATGGAACAGGAACCCACCCTTCCCAACTCAATCGGGAAAGAACAATTGAACAAATAAAAGGAAGGGGGACAGATCTAAAGAAATTGAACACGCGACTCATTAAACTGTGAACAGTAAAAACAAAACAATCCACAGCATCTCATAATGTTTTCATCAGGGGTCCCTTCATTCGTGCAGGCACAAAGGACCATTTCCTCGGCTAAGGCGACATGCCAAGAGGTTACTCTCACTCTCGGCAAAACACTTTCGATCGCGATGTGAAACAACACAAAAAAAGAAAGCACTCTTTGCTTTAAAGGGCTTTAGTTGGAGGATATCGCTAATAGGTTGGAGGCCATCGCTAGTAGGTTGAAGGCCACCGCTATTAGATTGGAGGCCATCGCTGTAGTTAAGTTTCCCCAAACATCTAGGAACCAAATCATTTGAAGCGTGAGCTACCCTGCGCCCTGGGTAGGAGTGTACTTGTAGGTAGTAGCTAGTCTCTACTAGCTACCTCTACCTACCTACCTACCTCGGCTTAACCCCCCAAAACCCCTAGTAGCGTTCTTGCTCCTAGTAGTAAGAATGCTCCCAGTAGCAATGCCAGGAGCCCCTAGTAGTGATGCCCTTGCTGCTAGTAGCTTCTTGCTCCTAGTAGTAAGAATGCTCCTAGTAGCAATGCCAGGAGCGCCTCGTAGCGATGCCCTTGCTCCTATTCTAATTTACTTTAAGTTAATTCTAATTCTCATTCTAATTTCATTTAATTCTAATTCTAATTTACTCTAATTGAATTCTAATTCTAATTTAGTTTAGTTTAATTCGTCTAATTCTAATTTAATTCCAATTCTAATTCTATTGTAATTTAGTTCTAATTCTACTTTAAGTTAATTTCATTCTAATTTATTACATTAATTCCAATTCCAATTTAATTTAACTTAATTCCAATTCTAATTCCAATTTAAAATAAATTGCTTTCAATTCTACTTTTATTTCTATTTCAATTTGATTCCAATTCTTGTTTCTAATAGCTTCTTGCTAGTAGTAAGGCCAGGAGCAACGATCAGGAATCACTCCACAAAATCGAAGCGGCGAAGTCCCCTCGGAGCCGCTCCGAGGCAAACTCCAAGGCCCGGCCCTGGTTCAGCACCGCTTTCAACGCCACCTCCTGTTGCAAAGGCCAAGCAAAACGCAACCGAAACGAACAACTAAACTACGCAGACCAAAAGAGATGAAGTAGCTGCCGTACTACTAGGAACAAGTAGCTACTAGGAAGTAGCTACTAGGGGCTCCTGGCATCGCTACTAGGAGCAAGGACGCTCTCTTGTTTCTCTTTAGCGGAAGAGAAACACTCCAGAAGGCCACAAAAAGGAAACACATTCTAGGTGGCTCTCTTGGTGGCTTAGAGGCTAAACCAGGGTTCTATTTGGTGTCCTTGTCGTCCCGCAGCTCTGGAGAAGCAAATTGCAAAGAGCGGCCATCCTCGCTGTGAACATGTTGGCGAAAAGGCCCAATTGCAGTGCCCTCGTTTCAGAAGAATTGCTGCAATTTCTAGGGTAAGGGAGAACAGGTTTAAAGCAAGGAAGAAAGAGAGAGAAGGAACGGAAGAATCATTCTTGTTTCTAGCAGGAACGGGTAGTCAAAGTCCATTTGCAAGAGACTTAGTATCACAAGTATATAACACGCGTTTGCTTTCTTTCCTCTTTCTGTTCTTTTCTTTAGACCTGTACACCTGTTCCTTCAGCATCAGTCTTTGCTCCTGTGACACGGCCCTGGAGACCACCTCCTTGTCTGCACGAAGTTCAGGCACTGCGTAGCCTAGGGCCTGTCCATCCTTTGCGACGGCTTCCATGACCACGAAACGATCTGACCGCGCATATTCTGGGGCACATTTCAAGCAGTCAGGATCTGAGTTCACCTCAAAAAGCGCGAGCAATTGGATCACTCATTCTGAATGAAACACATTCTTCAAGAACAACTCTGTAGTCAAGCTCCTCCTCTTTTTCTTCGAATTTTCTGGACAGCTGCAGAGTTCGCATATTGGAGCTTCCAAGATGCTGCCCAGCCACTCGTGGGATCCAGGCATGGGCACGGGGATCTCTCGCCACCATGATAAAGGTCAAGGTGTCGCCATCATTCACTCTGGACGCAACCCGGGTCTCCTTCTTCAGGATTTCACCACTGGGAGACAATAGCTGGAACCTCAAAGACGGAACACAGAAATTGAACATGAAAGCTATTAGAAACAAGAAGCTCCTAGTAACAAGTGCATCGCTACTAGCAACAAGTGCCTTACTATTAGAAACAAGAAGTTCGTCTCTGCGACCTTTTACCGATCTTACTTACTTCGCACCCGGCCTTAGAATGGTGTCTGGATCGTGTGGGATTTTCAAGATTCCCATCTCCAGCAACTCCTTGGCTCAGACCACTACGCACAGCGAAATAATATTTGACGTTGGAATCAAGAAATGAAAGGATCAGAACAATGTTTGCTATTAGAAACAAGTGCATCGCTTCTAGTAACAAGTGCCTTACTAGTAGTAACAAGGCTTGCTACTAGGGGCTCCTGGCCTTACTAGAAGAAATGATAGGATCAGAACAACGGTTGTTAGACACAAAACTCCTGACTTCAGAAATGACATGGAATGGCCTCCAACCTAATAGCAAAGGAATACATGCAAGGAATCTGAACATAATGTTTATTAGCCATGGCCTCCAACCTAGAAGCAGTGGTTTAACAGAAACAGCAAACACACAACTCCTGACTTTACACCTTGCTGAAAACTTTCACAAGAGATATACGCATCAAGACTCACTGAAAGTATCATCTGGCTCAAGCTTGTGGTTCTCTGCCACAATAGTACCTCTCCACAAAGTGGTCTGAAAAGTGCCCAGCCTGATGCCTTCACCTTATCTTCCCCTTACAAAGAAAAGAACATTTTGCCTGCAATTTTAAACAATATTCAAATTAGACCTTTCTCTTTCGATCCGCTTTTCTTTAGCCCTTTTGTTTTCTGTCTTTGGATCTTGCTTCCTGGCGTGAACAGCCCTAATCCTCACAAAAGCGGACTCGGTCCACTCGGAGAGCGCCTCCAGCTGTCACCACGGTCACTCGAGCCATGGCTACCGTGGGCTACAGCTGGAGCAGCTGCGAATGTGCATGTGCGGCGGTGCCACGTGCCATGTGTGCTGTGCTGCTGTGCTTGTGCATGTCTTTCAGTCAAGAGAAGTGAGAGCTTTCCTTGTGACTCCCCCTCAAGAAGTGTTGCTTGCAATCGTAGTTAGATTTGGCTGTAAGCAGTAGCGTAAGCAGAAGGCCCTACGAAAAGGACGGTCGACCACACCTGCTCTGGATACTTCACGAAATCATCCTCTAGCTGGATGCTCGGTACACAGGCCTAGCGCACAAAGGGCTTGCAGCCTTACCCCAAAGGCATCTTGTAGCATGCAAACTCTGTTTGGAGCTGTACTTGGCACCTCGAGGTATTTTATCGCAGCTTCTTTCCCGGCACTTTCAGCGATCTGCAACGCTGTCTTCCCATCCTTGCTTTGAACTCCGACATCCCAAAATCATTTCAAAAACATTTTTCCAAACACTGCAACCCCCAAGGAGTTTTGCGTCTGATGCATGTAATACCTCTGGTTGCTTTTGAGGCCTCTTTGTTCCATTCTTTGCAACTAACTACCTCGTTCTTCAAAGTGACCATTTGATATCCTGGTTTGAGGTCACTTAGGCGACTCCAAAACGGTTACTTTGAAGAAGAAGAAGAAGAAGAACAAGACACTGGTAGCTGGTATTGCCATTTGCTTGTTGCAGTCCCCCTCCTTGGTCAACAGCTTGACATTGGCCTTGTAATCCTCCAGCAAACGTCGAAGCACCTCTACGCAGGGAATGTCTAGAGCGTTCTGTCACTTCATGGCACTTTGTCCATTTCAAGAGGATCTAAGATTTTGAGCTTTGTGGCTCTAAGGTTCTTTTTCTTGCTTTTGCCGACAAAATTTTGGCTAGCCAGAGTTTTCTTGCTTATTTTATTCTTTCTATGTTTCTTTGTCCTGAATGTTCATCATGCATTGTCTTTGTTGGTGTTCTTTTTGTTTTCCTGTTTGAAAGAAAGGTCCAACGGTCAAGTTTCCCTAAACAAATCTAGGAACCAAATGAATAGAAACGTGAGCTATCCTGCATCCTCTGTCACTAGTAGCTACTTGTTGGCTACTAGCTACCTCTTCTACTAGCTACCTACCTCTAGCTACTACTTCCTAGCGGCCTACCCCCCCTGCGCGCGCGCGGAAAACACACAACATCGATGCTCCGATGTTTTTTCGTTTCGTCTCGTTGCCTCGATGTCGCCGTGGAAGGCCGCTTGATGAAGAACACCTGAAACACCGAGACTACTACTAGCGTCCTTGCCAAACAAACAACATCGCTACTAGGAACAAAGGGCATCGCTACTAGGAGCAAGGACACTACTAGGGGCTCCTGGCCTTACTACTAGGAACAAGGACGCTACTAGGAACAAATGGCATTCCTACTAACAGCAAATAGCTACCAGTAGCGTCCTTGCTCCGTTCGTAGCGATGCCGTTACTAGTAGCGTCCTCTTGTTCCTAGAGCTACTAGTAGCATCCTTGCTCCTAGCACAAACAAATATGTGGTGGACATTGAAAGCACCGAGTTTAGACATTGAACACACACAAAAACAGTTGTTGACTTCGTGTTGGTCTGGGCTGGCTGCCATATTGCCGTACCTCAAAGGCCAAGCACTGCGTTGAGAAACAAATCATTGCATAATCACCGTCAACGCCTAATATTATTACGAGTAGCAAGAAGCTACTAGGAGCAAAGGGCATCGCTACTAGGAGCAAGGATGCTACTAGGCTCTCCTGGCATCGCTACTAGTAGCAAGAGGACGCTAATAGATTGGAGGCCATGGCCTAATTGTGCAATCTTCCACTCGTCCAAGTGGCAGATGGCCGCGTGTTGACCACCTGCTCAGGATTGCTGAAGCCCTTGAGGAGCTCAAAGGTCTCATCCTTAGAATTTACACATGGCCTCCAACCTAGTAGCGTCTCTTGCTACTAGTGGCGATGACAGGAGCCCCTAGTAGTGTCCTTGCTACTGACACACATTGTCAACCTAGGGTTTAGGGAATTTGATCTAGACTGTCGGAACTCTGCGGCACATTGTGTTCTTCATAAAGCAGTTGAAGCTCCGTAAAGTACCTGGAGAACAGCTCAGTACACCACCCACTTGCCTTCCTTTGCTGCATCAATCACCTGTCTCCAAAACATGTCGGGCACAGTTTTCTTACAGGGCATTACTACTAGTAGCAAGAAGCTACTAGTAGCTCCTGTCCTTACTACTAGGAACAAGAGGATTACTAGCAATGCTTGAATGGATTTATTCAATGGACTCAACTGTCCCATGGTGACTTCTGGCTTTCAATCTTCTCGCCTGATGTGCCTGCTGCAGCAAGGCTGCGCTGTCTGCGCTGACCTACAATGAGACTTTGGAAGGAAAGGTCTGAGAGGGAAAAGGAAAGGTAAGGGACCTACTAGCCGCCTAGCCATGGCCTCCAACCTACTAGCGATGGAAAAAGGGAAGGTAAGGGACCCTTTACTAAGGCCCCTTTGGTTTATACAAGGGTATCAGGTATGAGAAACTCTGTGCATGACGTGCCTGCCAGGTAGACGTGGTCTTCGCAATTTTGGACGTGACCAGCTTGTTGTTTTTTCTTTCTCTCTCTCCCTCTCCCCAAACTAGTGCTTTTTGACCATTATATTCTTCTCTTATTCAGCAAAACGATCTCGCCTCATATTCCTTCTTTGGAGCAAGGACGCTAGTAGTAGCAAGGTGCCTTACTACTAGTAACAAGGACGCTACTAGGGGCTCCTGGCACCGCTACTAGGAACAAGGACGCTAGTGCCGCTAGCTTGGAGGCTGCACTTCTTGCTTTTCTCGCCTCAAGGGTGTTGAGGTACTCCACGACTTCGCTCTGACCCAACTGCTCAGCCACTTGGAGGGGCGTCTCCTGCCAATTCAGCACCTTTTTCCTATAAAAGTAACAACTAAAAATAGATGTCAAAAAAGAAAGGTCAAATAGAAAAAAGACAGAAAGGACAGGTTCGGAGCATCGCCTTGTCTCTGGTCAGCAAGCCTCTCCACGAGTGCAATCTCAATGGATCCACAAGGCGGTCCAACACCTTTTTTCATGCATGTGTTGCATGTCAAACAGTATTCACATCAATCTGGCCTGGATTTGCTCCGCTATCGACCATTCGTTTCAAGGTCTCTACATTTCCAGCAAAGATCACCTGATGGATGGCCTCAGCTGACAGATTCGGAATGCTTCATCCCGCCTTCCATCGTGCTCGCTTGCTGATGGTTTCAAAGCTTTTGGGTATTTGGGGTCTCCTGGCCTTACTAGGAGCAAGAACGCTACGAACGGGGCTCCTGGCATCGCTACTAGGAACAAGGACGCTACTAGGAGCAATACTATTGTTTTTCCCGAACCGTCAAGTCGAAAACTCAGAGACCTGCAGCCCAACGACGGAACTCAGGCCGCATGTTTTGGCAACCTGTCGCACGAAAGGGGGAGAGTGGAACAAGATAGGTCCAGGTCCAGGCAGGGAACAGAAAAGGGATAAGAATGTAAGGGCCCTGTATTCAAAGGGGTCCTTACTGGCCCCTACCTTCTTATGTTCCATTTCTTTTTATTCTTACTTTTGCACACGCAAACTATGATTGACATGAGCAGGCGTAGTACATTTTGGAGTTCCATGTGATTTAGCAAGAATAGCTGGGCCATCCAATGAACAACTGCCAATTTTCTTTCATGACGTTAAAGAACATTTGTTTGTTTTTGTTTGTTGGTTTGCCTGGATAGACATCGAAAATCTCGAACATCTCATCCCAACGCTCCCACTTCGCATGCTCAATGGCCTCTGCGGTGCCAAAGAGGAACATCTCTTCTAACGATTTCTATGGTTGAAATGCGTTCTCGTTGCTAGTAGTAAGGCCAGGAGCCCGTAGTAGCTAACATTGCTCGTAGTACTAATCACTTAGTGACTTTATACGACCGTTTTGTGACTTTGTCACTTCCAATCTTATCGGAACTGCTAATTCTGCCACGTCTATCTTTCAAGAGTTGCACCTCGTTGGCCTTTTCCATGAGCTGCTCAGCATCCTTGGCTTTGCAGGGTGCTCAATCTGTGCATCTTTGATGTTGCCAGATGTTGGCAATGTGCTTCTTCTACTAGGAGCAAGGACGCTACTAGGTACAAAGGGCATCGCTACGAACGGAGCAAGGAAGCTACTTGCCAAACATACCTGCTAGGGTCCGAAGGTGGTCCGAAGGTGGTCCGAAGGTCGTCCGAAGGTGGTCCGAAGGTCGGAAGGTCCTAGGTCGCTGACAAGCTCACAGCCACCTCCCCGCAGCATCTTGGTCGGGGGCTCTTCCACCTCTGACTCCCTGACTAGCTCTGTAAAGCACCAAATATCTTGCAAACTGTTTCGCTTTGCTGCAAAGGTAGGCTCAGGACGCATCTTCATCTTCAGCATCATCCTTTCCCGCGGCCAGTTCCTCAAATGACAGGACGCATTCAATTCTTAGAGGCTAAACGCCAAAAGTTTTAGAATTCTACAGTCCTGCAAGCAGGACACAGCCTCTTCGTTACCGTTCTCTTCTGCCTGGCCAAAGCCAAATCAGATCAAATCGGATAGATTTCCTACGCAAACGCAATCGTGTTGCTTTTTCTCACACTTGGCAACTTTTTTGTTTTCACTGAACACTAGGCAACTTTGGCCCATCCGCCCAGGCTCGTAATGCCACCATCCACTGTGATATCCTCTGCCGTAATGAAGCTGGCTTCCTCAGAAGCCAGGAACCTCAGAGTGACGCTCAGCCCTGAGAGCGCCCCTAAATAAGGCCTTACTGCCTTACCAGTTTTCCAAGTTTTTCTGGTAGCAAGGATGCTATTAGGTGCAGGCCATCGCAAGTAGGTTGGAGGTCCTCGCTACTAGTAACAAGAAGCTACTAGGAGCAAAGGGCATCGCTACTACGAGCAAGGACGCTGCTAGGGGCTCCTGGCCTTACTACTAGGAACAAGAAGCTAATAGGAGCAAGGATTTCCCTCACCAAAGAATCAGGGAATGAAAAAGTCAAAGCTGCCGCTTGGGGACAGGACCACCCTCGCGATTTCCGAAGGCTTCCCAATACGCTTCATAGGATAAACAGTGCCAGCTTCTTCAGCAGTAGAGCTTCGCCGGTTCAAGAGAGACTCAACCAGCGGCGTCGCAATCGTCCCTCCGGAAAGAAAGTCAAAGCTGCGAAGACACACAAGTTGTTCGCGCATATGAAGCAAAGACTGTCAACAAAATCAACGCAAATAGATTTAAAGGTAAAGAACACAACTGAATCTCAAGGCATGTGTTGTTTTAGATGCCCTTTAGCACTTGAAAGCTGTTTGAAGCCTATCCCGAAGCTGAATTGAAGTTTTGGGCTTTGGCCTGGACTTACGGAGTTAACTCGTATCCCCATGGCTGCATACTCCACGGCCAGTTGTCGTGTAAGGGATAACACACCTCCCTTGACTGCTGCATAAGCCGGTATTCGCGGTTGTGATTGGCTGCCCTGCACGGATGCAATGTTGATGATCACGCCCTTCTTGGACTGCATCATGTGTGGCAGCACATACTTAGAGAACAAGAAATAGGATGTGAGGCCAATGGAGAGAGTCTTATTCCAATCCTCGAGACTGTGTTCATGACAGGGTGCCTCCAGCTGAACGCACACATTGTTGATTAAAATATCCACTGGACCAGCCTCCTTGCAACACCGCTCGAACTGCTCAGGTACTGCACAATCACACTTGAAAAACGTGCACGAGAGGTTCTCGGGCTCCACTAAATCCGCGACGACCACTTGGGCAGCTTCCTCCGCAAAAGCACGCGCAATGCTTGCGCCAATTCCCATGGAGCCTCCCGTCACCAAGACACGTTGGCCTTCAAAGCGCTTCGGAAAAGTGGCCACCACAGACCGCTCTGCAGGCTTCTCCGCATCCAGCTCTTCTCTGCTTCTCTTGCACGACATAGATTGAAGACCGACAGGCCAATGAGAAGCGCTTCGGTTGACCCAGCAGCTTTGACTTTAGCATTCTTTTTGATATCTTTGCTATCAGAAAAGGAAACAATTTGCCTACGTTGCTCTAGCTGCAATGCCCACCCACCATTAGTGCTATATATTAAAAGCAGTTCTTTCTGCGTGTCAAAAGTGTTGAAATCGCTTTGCCCAATTGGACTGACCCAAATGCCTTTCTCTCTATCAATCGGAGCTCCAAAACGCTTTGTCTTCGTTGAGCAGGTGAATTGGCGCTGAGGTTCATGACATCAATTGGTTCAAACGCAAACGCTCTCATGATTGGGTGCATTCACTAGGTCTGTGTTAGGTTGAAATCAGCTTGACTTTTCTTGTTTGAGGGCAACGTCAGTCTCTTCTTTATGCTTTCATGCTTTTTGTGTCTTTCTGACTTCCCAAGACTTGCAACATCATAGAAGTCCTTTCATCCATGACCTGCTGAAGTTGAATCAAGTTGGCCGGGAGGACGACTTCTTCTGGAGTTTGCCCATCCTGGATTGACCGACAATGCAAGCAGAATCACATGCAAGTTTGAGCATCTTATCAAAAAGAGCATGCTCTACACAGCATCGGGCATCGCATGCATTCTCTCTCCAAATCCGCACCTTCGTCTTCAGCAGGACGTCAGCAAACCAGGTCTCAAAAGGGGCAATTGCAAGACTTACTTGTATTTATTAGTTAGGAGCAAAACTTCCAGCTCTGAGCGTCAAACTGAAGCGAGTTCTCGAATCACTTCCACATCTCCATGGTAACACGCCTAGGTGGCGACCGAAATGAATCTGAAATGAATCTCTAAAGCCGACCCGTCGCCTGGTGAATCGCGGCGTAGCGGCGATAAGGTGGCCGCATGTTCACCTGGGAGGATTTCTTTTCTTTGACACAGTGATTTTCCTTTTCATTTTTGACACCTATAGACCGTCTTTCTTCCTTTTCTCCTTTCTTTTTCAGATGTTTTTGTTGTCTTCCAATTCCTCATGTTGGTTTCTTGCGAGAAAAGTTGTGGGAAAAACTCAGGGGCCAAGCATAGCCAGGATGTCTGCCAAGGATTTCTCGCAATGTTTCCCACTCACCTTCTTTTGCAGCAGCAATGAAGTCCTGAAGTCCCAGTTTATCCGAAGTGAAGTGGTTTTACCTCTACTATACAGGTGTACATCTTCATTTTTTTAAAAAGGGGAGTAGGCAGTGAGGAGAGCTGAAGTCAGTAGCTAGCTAGCGCTAGCGAGAAAGAGTGGTAAGGGGAGTAGGAAGCAATCGGAAGCAAAGAAGGGATGCAGAATCATCAGCGGCGGGGACATCTTCCGTGAAGAACCCTTTGCAAAAAGAAGGGTTTCGTTTCGAAGGAAATAGTGATGGCCTCCAACAGGACACTTCACATGTTGGAAGTCTTTACACCCCTTTTTAGGGGAACTTGGGTCTGGAATTTAAGACCTACTGAGCTATTGCTAAGCCTGACTCTTAGGAACTGCATCTTCGTCATACTGCCTTTCTCGTCGAAAAGGGAACCGATCCATCTCAATCGTCCTCCAACTCTGAGGTGTCTGGGTCTTCGGCCACCTGCATTGTGAGTCTTGGGAAATCTTCAGGAACCGACCGTCTCGAAAGCATCACACTTGCAAGATGTTTCGAACAGATTTCAGTGTATGTATGTCTTATTTATTGTCACGTTTTTATCATCTTTTCCTTTTTGTTCTTGAGACCTCAACCTCGCTTCTCCGGCCTTTGGTTTGGCCTTCGACTTCTTGGACTTCGATCCCTTTGCGCCCGCTGTCGCTGCTTTTAACAGTGCCTACGGCAGGTCCGAAGGAGTCCTTGAGAGTCCTCTTAGTCTCTTGCTCTTCTTTTCCTTTGGTCTTCGGATCTATTTCAACTCCTCGTAGTTTCTATAATCATTTGCTCTTGATCCAAGACAAGATGTGAGAATGCAATATATAGGTTCCTGTTATCTACTACTCATTTGTAGCATGTTGAGTTTCTTTGTGTTCTGCTTATATATAAAGTTTGAACACTGTTTTGAACATAGAATGTTTCTTTTGCGGTGCAGTTGTATTCAACCTTCATTTCTTTTGAAGATGTATCGAAAACAAGGCGGCAAAATAACATGGTTGATGCTCCGTACAGCAAGGTCCTGGCTCAAAGCCTGCGTAAACTGGATCAACTTGCTTCCCCTTTATTGGTTATTCTTTCCTGCGTTTTGTTGTTTTTCTATATGCTTCTTCAGTCCTTCCTTTCTTCCTTCTTTATTCCCTTTTTGGCTCAAGAATGCAACAAGCGAAGGCTACAATTGCAAACTGTGCAGGAACACTGGAGTCAATAAGGGCAGGTACTCTCAAAGAAACGCTGCCCCAGGTCAGCGAACCTATTGAAAACCCCGAGGTCTTGACAAATGTTCTGAGTCCACCATTCTGACTCTTTTGCGCTTTCACATCGTGGATCCAAAGTCAAACTGGACGAGAAGGACATGGACATTGAAAAAAACAAGCGTATATGCTTGGAAAAAACAAACAGAAAAGGAAGACAGGAAAAACGGTCTAAAAGGTCGGAAAAAAATCAAGCAGAACTGAGCGCAAAAAGGAACGGCAAAGGAACCACAAGTCTTTTGGGAGGGAACATATGTTCGTAACGCATAGGCTGGAAAGCTTGGGTCTTGGGTCGTCACCACTCTCTGTTCAAAACGGAGGTAAGCCGTCGCTTTTAGAGGCAGCGAACAAGTAAACAACATAGCAACGCGACGTCCAGCTTGGATGCACACTCTGCTCGAAGCTGCTTTTTCCGCGCGGGAGCTTCCTTTAAGCATCTCTCGGAATTGGGTTCTTCGATTCTTTTCGGTAAAACCTGTACTTGTAGAGGTCTAGTAAGGTTGACGTGGGACAATTCAGTCGAAAGGAAGCTCCTAGATGCAAAGAGTAGACTAGTAGGGATGCTTGATGTCGCTTCAAGACAGGAGGAGACTCGGAGGAGAAGCCCTTGAAGAACCTGCCCTGTACAATACATGTCCTACTGCTTAGACCAAGTGGGAAAGTATACTTTAGAGCATTTGACTTTCTTTCTGTTCTTCCTTCGTTTTGTCACTACCGCTCAGGAGTGGAGTGCTTTCTGTTTCACCAACTGAAAGGACAGACTGGACAACTCACCGGTTGGTGCACCTCTTCTTCGGGGGAGGGCGGTGGAATGCTCGTCCACCAGGTTGGCATGCCCTTCCTGCAAAGAAATCCGGATGTGCCGGCCCGTGCGGTCCCCGCTGCGGCCCCCCTCCCGCACCAGATCATGAACATGCCCTTGTTGCTAGTAGCTTCTTGCTACTAGTAGCGATGCCCTTTGCTCCTAGTAGTAAGGCCAGGAGCCCCTAGTAGCTTCATTGCTCCTAGTAGCGATGCCCTTGTTACTAGTAAAAATGTGTGGAATCTCTGGAATCTCGAGCCTCCATTCTCGCTTGTCCGGAATTTCGATCCCGAGCCTGGGGGCTGGGCGTGAAAAAGAGTTAGAAGCGATGGTCTCCACCCTAAGACCGATTTCCTTCTCTAGTAGCGTCCTTGCTCCTAGGAGCGATGCCAGGAGCCCCTAAGAGCGATTTCCTTCTCTATAGACTTAGTTCTGCCAAATTTGAACTCAGCATCACAGCACACGGCAACTCAGAATCAGTCGGAATGCCAATGGTGTGCTTGTCGGCCCACAGGACGAACCTCAGCTTTCAATTTCCTTTTACGTGCCTGACAAGGCAACTACTCTCAATCTGGCTGAGTGCCGTGCTCTGCAAATGAAACCATGTTGTTCGCGTCAAAGTCTAGCGCCTTCATCTCCTTGCTGACGACATCGGGTTCCAGACCCAGGAACTCAGCAAGGTTCCCCATGGCTTTCATGTCGGTCACATTCACATAGCCATACCTTTGAGACACGGCACAACACATGATCTCTACCCATCAGCGCATGAGCACCTTCTGCCGTGGAAGTTTCTCAGTCGCAAGCTGGTTGGCTTGAGCGTCGTAGCCTTCCTGTGCAATGCTGGTGGCTCGCACAATGCTTGCGCCAACTGCAGGCCGCACAAGACCATTTTGGAGTGCGAAGCGGAAAAACAAAAAAAGACAACCCTCTTTCCCTTCTGCTAAAGGTGGACAAGATCTTGCTATACATGTGTCACACCGGATTTTGGTCAGCTTCCTCACAGCGACTCACAGGGTCAAGGTATGAGCACAAGCTCCAACTGCGAATTGAGACGAAGCAACGACTGTAAATTATCTTTGATTTCTTTCTACGACCATCTATTTTCCTTTTTTTTATCTTGATTGTTGGTCAACCAAGTCAACATGTCCTCTCTATTCGCAGTTTGTTTTTACAACAATTTAAGGTATGATCTGTTGAACAGGTCATTTCACTTTGGAGCCGAAGGACTCTGCAAAGCTGTGCAAAAGCAGCAAGGCAGAAATTCTGTGCTTTCATACCCAGCAGCGCTAAGCGCTAAAAGAACCTTGGCCAACGGCAAAGAGGGGATGCTTCAGTTCAAACCACACACACAGAGTGGTGACAACACCAAAGGAAACAGCTGGTGATACGGCAGTTTCCCTAAAAATCTAGGAACCAAATGATTGGTGCGTGAGCTACCCTGCGTCCAGTAGGTAGCAGCGTCCAGTACCCAATAGCTACTAACTAGCTCACCTGTTCAACCTATCAGCGATGGCTTCCAACCTAAGAGCGATGGCCTCCAGCCTACTAGCAATGGCCGCCAACCTTAAGTTTCCTTAAAAATCTAGCAACCAAATGAATAGTGCGAGCGCTTCTTGTTGGAAGCTCCCCCCGCCTTAAAAGAAGGGTTGTTGTTACTTAAGTAGTAGCTACTTAAGCTACTAGCTACCTCTTCTACTGGCCACCTAGCTACTACTAGCTACCTCTTAGCGGCCTACACCCTTAGCTGTAGCTTCCTTCCAAGGCCGAGAGAAAACATATTCGAAGCCGAAAGACCTGGTGACAGCCACGGCCAAATCCCACAGAATGGCATCACCACAGCGGACCTCACTCGTTCGTCTCGTCGTCCTCGTCCATGTCCGCTTGAGCGCTTCTGTTGCCGCTTCTTTTTTGCGTTTAAATAAAGCATATACAAAAATAATCCGTTTCAAAGATTACCTGTTTATTTTTCTTTCACACCTTCTTTTTACATGTCTTTCACTTTTTTTGTTTGCCTTAAGAACACCTTCCGCTTCTTGGCCAAGCCACCGTGAAATCACCCGGATAAAAACGGGTGAAGGCCAGGATCAAAAGCACCAACAACCAAAGAGGCCTGGATTGAACTCTCCAAACAAAGCTTTCCGTCATGTTTTTGAACCCTCCAAAACCAAACAATCCTAACAATCATGAAGTGTTGGCATGGCATATTTCCCTTGCGGTTTGAGTCTGAAGAAAAATCCATGACTTCATTCCAGTCTCAAATGCTTCCGTGCTCTCGTGGTTAATGCCAAACAATCCAAGAAGAGTATGCCAACATGTTCTTTTCATCCAAGATTTGCATTTCTGAGTTTTGCATTTAGGAACAATGTTCGCTACTAGGGGCTCCTGGCATCGCTACTAGGGGCAAGGACGCTACTAGGGGCTCCTGGCCTTACTACTAGGAGCAAGAAGCTACTGCAAAGGGCATCGCTACTAGGGGCATTCTTTCCCTTTGTTTCTCCGGTCCGTTCCGTCGTACGGGCGCCTCTCCGTGAGCTTTGCCACGCGCCGCCATTGGCGATGCCGCCAGCGGGAGAGCCACACGGAGGTGGAGGCCTCAAGGTAACTCACGCTTCTTTTCCTCAATGGAAGAGGGAATCAAAACGAAAAGAATGCGAAACCGCTTCGAAGGTCAAACTAAAACTCAATGACACTCAACTAACAAGCTGAAATTCTATGCTCAGTTTGTCTAAAAAACAGCAACGTACAATATAATGGAGCAATTCAGCAAAAGTATCTTTGCCATCGCTGTTCTGGTGAGATCCAACTTGGTGGGTTTTCTTTCCTGCCTGGTGCTTTGCAATCGTCGCACCTAGGAAGCATGTGGAGTTGTAGACACTCATGAAGGCCTCACACAATGTCAACAAAAAAGGTCGAAGAGAACTGGTTAGTAGTAGATTGTCTTGCTAGCAGGCCATTTTCATTCCAAACAATTCCTTGCCAAAGACCTGTGCTAGTAGCAAGGAGCACTTAAACCTATCCCCTCAAGGTCAGCATTGTAGCATTTCTTGATGTAGTAAAAGGTGTCGCTGCCCGGTCAAAGCCTGACGAGCCATGTTGAATTCGGCACGCAAAAGCCCAGCTGTACCAAAACCACTTGAGAAGCTGGAACCTGGCACAGCTCAATTCTGGCCAGCAAAACGGTCCCTGGCTTTGGAGCAAGTAGCACAGGAAACAATTGAATACATATGATTGGAGATCTTCAAAAGTTATCCATTTCAGCTTCACTGCCTGTTGGCCTCCCACTTACTCGAGACTTACATGAACACAGCAAACACGGAGACTCGGAGACTACTTGGACCCTCAAAACAAACGCACCACGTGTGTCAATCTCTCAAGGCTAACTTGAACAACATTTTCCATTCCTGTTCGTTTTTTTGGCCTCTTTCGACTCTCTCTCTCTCTCTCTTCTGTTTTTGCTAAGTCGCCAGAGCCCGAGAAGAGCCGAGCGAAGGCATTGCCGGTGGTGGCTACGGCCTGGAAGACAGACCTGCCGCATGACGGAGTGATACCAAATACCCTGGGATATCAGCGTGTTGGATAAGCCTCGTAGTTCAATTGCCGTGTCGGAACACATTGGGCAAGGACGCTACTAGGAGCAAAGGGCATCGCTCCTAGGAGCAAGGACGCTACTAGACCTCACTTTCAACGTCTCTGCCTGCCGGCCGAAGCTGCTCCTATGACTGGTGAGAAGAAGAACGACGTTGCCGGTTGCAGCAATGAAGACGCAGCAGAAGTTGCCATCGTTGCCGCCGAAAAGAGGCCAAGGCCTCAACATTGTATCGTATCCCCGGATGTTCGGAAAGCGGGAAAAGGGGGTGTGGCGCAACCTGCATACAAATGTAACTCTCCCACAAAGATGCTACTTCAACTATTAATGACGCAATCATCGATAAACAACTGTGAAATCAGTTTTGCAAGTTCTATGCAACTTGGCTCGGCACAAATGCTCTTGAGGAAGTCCCAAAGCATTTGGAGGCCATGCCATGTGCGCCGCAAGATGGTGTTGTAGGGTAATATCCATCCCAAGAGGAACGAAAGACGCACCTGTCGTCAGGATTCTTGTGGACTTGCGTTGGGGGTCTTCAAGCGTGGGTCTACGGACATCTGGCTTCAAAAAAAAGAAAGGAAGAACGAAAAGGATTGAACAAATACAAGCCAAACATGTCCAAAGAAAGAAAAGAACAAAAAGATAACCAAAAAGAAAAACCATAAAAAACTCAAACATGTTTAAGGCTATTTTTATTAGTCTGTCTGTTTGTTGGGAGCTTCTCGACTTTTTCCTGTTTGAATGTTGAACGCTCCGTCTCGTCCAAGGCACAACTACGAGCTCCTCCAGCTTGCTACTCAAAGGGCCAAGCGATTGTTTCAGCAAGGATCGCACCAAAGGAATGCGTTTGTATCTGCGATCGAAACAAAACAAATGCAAACAATAAAACATAACAAAACAATACGCATCTATGCCAATCTATGCAATCAATCTTCCTCACATCTACATTCGCAAACACAATTCTACCTGTTCTGCATAGTCTCTCAGCTCACATTCTTTCCTTTTGTGAAAACTCCTCTGGAAGTGTCTAAGCCGTCGGCAAATCGTAGAAACCCAAGAGCATCGATAGGCACGACACTAGCACCACAATGGCCGCCACAAGATGACGCATGTAGCGGTGGTAAAGACCCGTGAATTTGGGCAAGACCTAGGAGAGAACGCTACTAGGAGCAAGGACGCTACTAGGGGCTCCTGGCATCGCTACGAACGGAGCAAGGACGCTAGCTCCGTATCCCGCTCCGCTGAACATCGAACATAAGAAGAAAGAAATGCGGGCCGGAGTTCAATCAGAGTGGTTGGCACTATCTGGCATGTGGATCTACGAACTGATTGGAACCGCGATTGGTCACTTTTGTTTACTTCCGAAACGGTCTTGACCAACTGATTCCAAGGTACAATGGCCCAGGCTGGAATGCCAGCCTCACAGAGGCGTAATAGGCGATGATGTTCAGGATCATGGATCACCTCCCGCGGGGGAAAGACAGGACGCTACTGCTAGGAGCAAAGGGCATCGCTACGAACGGAGCAAGGGCCTTACTATTAGGAACAAAAGGACGCTACTAGGGGCTCCTGGCATCGCTACTAGGTAACCAGGGCACTACTACTAGTAGTAGCATGCATTCCTTAAAAGAACCCTGATGTGCACATATCACAATTTCCCTTTGCCTCGCGAAGCACATAGGGAAGGAATGGATCGTCAAAGCGAAAGTTCACCTCAAAGCCGAAGCAATGATCCGTTCAGAACTCTCCACCTGTCTGGAGCCAAGCTCGCTCTTCGAACCGGTCAAGCTATCAAGCACCTCTTCAACGATGCCGCAAAAAAAATGAACAGAATGTCAACTCCTCTCAACCGTTTTTAAGTTTCACTTTCACATATAGTTCCCAAGCACAAACATCCTGAGTCATCACAGCTTGATTTGGTCTCGCCATGTTGCAGTGCGATTGTAGAGGAGCTCCACCACCTCTTGCGAGGTGTTGAGAACTCCAACGCTGCTTCCAGTGCCACCATCGCAGCCGTAAACCTCTCCAGCCTTGTAGCCGTTCCAGCTTTTGACTTTATCTGTTTCACCTTTTTTGTTTCTGTCTTTGGACCTTTAGAAGATCCTACCTATTTATCTGTTCTTTCCTTTCTTCCCAGCTTGGCGACACCAGGGCCATGTATATATTTGGCTCCGAGAAAGCTTGGAACATAGTGGTTGATCTAGCTGCATCCCCCAAAAAGATCGCGCGTGTAAGGCACAATTCGACGGGCCTCACTCGGTGTCTCGTCTGTCTTTGCAAAGTCCTCGTCCTCCGCAGCTCTTATTTGCGACGACCAAACATCTCGACAACATTTGCACATGTTTCCAACGGCCAAGACCTATGTCGAAAGGCCAAATCCAATCTGTTGGTTCTTGCGCTGTCCACTCTTGTTTCTATCCTAGTAGGTTGGAGGCCATCGCTAATAGGTTCCTTTTGCATTCAGTCAAAGGAAGCTTCTAGGTTGGATACGGCAGGGTCCAGAGATCGTGGCCGCAAGACGCGCTGGGCCGTCTCTGCCAAGGCATTGAGGCGAGCGTAGGATGCCTCTTCTGGGCGCGGCTGCCAATAGGTCTGTCGCACCTCCGAAGGAACCAAAAGCCGCGGACACAGGAATCACGTTAAAGCAAGGAGACCGTAAGGGAACGATGATCCGGTCCATGTCCTCTTTCAAAAATCGCTCTTAGGTGGAAGGCAAGGACGCTACGAACGGGGCTCCTGACCTTACCACTAGGAGCAAGGACCCTCTTTTTGGTTGGAGGCCATCGCTAGTAGGTCCTTTTTACAGCTCGGAGATCAACCCGTTCTCTGAACGTCTCAGCTCTTGCACCTTTGATGGCGATGTGTGGAGCTTGCAATTCTCTGTGCGTAGCTCAACCTGCGTTGGTGAACTCTGTGAACTCTAGCTGAATGCAAAGATATGCAGGTTGTGTTTAACCTCTGTGGAACCTGACTCGTCAATAAATAGGACTCAAAGAAGATAAAGACACTTTTAAACTTGTTCCTAATAGCTTCTTGTTACTACCAGTAAGGCACTTTTAAACGATCTTTTTGACTTCCCTTTGAACTCCCTGTGTCTGGACATCCAACCTAGAAGCTTCTTGTTACTAGTAGCGATGCCAGGAGCTACTAGTAGCGATGCCCTTGTTACTAGTAGCTATTTGCTGCTGGTAGCAAAAAAAACAAATAGGAATGGCCTCCAACCTACTAGCGATGGCTTCCAACCTGCCTTCTGCATGGTCACAGCGTTGCCAGCAGCTTGTGGCTGGTAAAGAGGAGAACCCGCATGTTGGGATGAACCAACTCCGCTCGTGACTCCGCTCGTCTCCCATGCGAAGTGCGCTTGGCACGAGCTGAGGTCTGGAAACCAACGCCGGGTCAAACGCCGCGCCTGGCATCCGAAAAAGTAGACCAAAAGGTGAATGAAAGCTCAGGATCCTACAACAACCAAACCCCAAACCGATCTGAACCGCTTTGAAGAAAGTGCAGCTTCCGTTGCTTCAATTCATCTGAGCCCAATTGCTGAGCAAAATCCAAAGGTACTATACATAATGTTTGACTGTTGACATTCGCCTCAATGACCACACGACTAGCATCGACCAAGAGTGGGTTCCAATAGTCGAGGCCAGCAATTTCATCAAGGCATATCTCGAAGGAGCAGACGCCGCCTGAGCCACCAAGAGCCACTGTGCACAGTACACTAGGCTGAAGGCCATCGCTAGTAGGTTGGAGGCCATCGCTTCTAGGTTGGAGGCCATTGCTATTAGGTTGGAGGCCATTGCTATTTGGTTGGAGGCCATCGCTTCTAGGTTGGAGGCCATTGCTATTCGGTTGGAGGCCATTGCTATTTGGTTGGACGCTATTGCTATTAGGTTG
>CAXAMN010011237.1:105523-120751 GCA_963970005.1 Durusdinium trenchii
TTGAAGGCCATTGCTATTTGGTTGGAGGCCATTGCTATTTGGTTGGAGGCTATTACTATTTGGTTGCAGGCCATTGCTATTAGGTTGGAGGCCATTGCTATTTGGTTGGAGGCCATTGCTATTAGGTTGGAGGCCATTGCTCATTGCTATTCGGTTGGAGGCCATTTCTATTGGATTCGAGGCCATTGCTATTAGAGAGAATCAACGAAAAGAAAGAAAGGTCTATTTCTTTGCATAGGTGTCCGGACGACTCCGCTACCGGCTACCAAAGGCAGTTTCGATTGGTCAAGGAGAGAAGGGAGAGTGGTTGACGACCTCACTGAAGGAGTATCTGAATGATTTCTATGCGGTGCCAATTGCCTTGTGCAAATCCTGACCCGTTGCCGAGGTTTCAGAACCGTTGTGATCTGTTGGGCATTTTTGTCTGATTCTAATTTATTTATTGTTTCTAATAGCAAACAGTGTTACTACTAGTAAGGCACCTGTTACTACTAGCGTGGCACTTGTTTCTACTAGCGTGGCACTAGAAGGCTACCGCTTCTAGTAACAAGTGCCTTACTAGTAGAAACAAGAAGCTAGTAAATATAAATCCTAATTAAACTTAATTCTAATAGCTTCTTGTTACTACTACGTAGTAAGGCACTTGTTACTAGTAGCGATGCACTTGTTCCTAGTAGCGATGCCCCTTGTTGGGCCAGGATTACTTTGGCAAGGAGTTGTTCCCTTTAATTCGTTATTCATTTGCATGGCGGCCGCAGACATTCGTCCGGGAAAGGAGGCGGTGACCGTTACCAAGAGTGACCGTTCAATTGGCCAAACGGGTCACCGAACGGATAGAGATGGCCCAAAGGCCATCTCTCCTGAACCCTCCCTGCGGTCAACCGTCTGGAGTGTCCAAAAGCAAAGCAATGCCAAGCAGCGGTAGGGTCGGCTGCTCTCACTCAGAGGTGCAAAGAAAGGGCTGTTCTTTAGGGCCCAGCTGGATTGCAGCATCACCGCTGGCTGCTTTTTGGCTTCATCCTGCAACATTCAAACTAGTCTTTCTGCAAGCCCTCAAAGCGACATAATTATTCTCTAACCTGCTTGAAGGTGTGTCCGCGCTTTCAAGCGAAGACTGCAAGGCCTGCCTGAACCACTACTATAACCAGCTTCTTCTCTTTTGTCTCAGTCTTGCGGCCAATGCCCTTGATGCCACTTACCCATAGGAAGATCATAGAATGGTGGGTCGATGCAAATCCTTGGCTTTAGAAGCTCTGCTCCAAAAGTTCCTTGAGCCTCTCTCCTCTCGTGACACATAGGAGCAAGGACGCTGCATCGCTGCTAGGAACAAGGACGCTACTAGGAGGAAAGGGCATCGCTACGAACGGAGCAAGGACCTCAGGTGAAATTCATTCCAAAAACAGCCCAGTCGCGACCGACCGAGAGTGCCGTGAGAGGCAGAAAGGCAGGGAGTTCCAACAGCGCCGATGAGAGGGAGACACAGCTCGCCGTGTCACTCTCGGCAGCCTCCATCGCGTGAGTTACGCGAGCTCCAGTGGAGCTCAAGCGAAACTCCTCGAATTTGACAATACGGTTCTTGTGGTGTGCACTTCAATCGAACCATGCGTTTAGAGTAAAATATATCGTTCATCTTGCTTTTGAAGGAACGTGTAGAATTAGAATGATAGCGTGATAAAGCCGCTGTATTGGACAGCCATCTTGTCAGGATCTTCATGGGTTCTGATACCTGCCCTTGGATGCCCTTTGGCCTTTTATTCCGTAGCTCGGAGCTGTTGGCTTTTTGTCTGTCTTCTAGCTCTGGACTGGGCACCTATTCTATGTACAAAGGCACCCCGTCTTGCACGGGGGCAGTGCCCGTCCTGCCCTCTAAGAACGCTTCATTACCCTTGAGCCACTTCAAGCCCAACAAAACTCTCAAGGAAGCTTCCCCCGCCGCCCTGTCGGAGCTTCCTTGAAGAAGCGTGAGCTATCCTGCGTTCTAAGTAGTAGCTACTTGTTAGCTACTAGCTACCTCTAGCAAGCTACTATCGCGGCCTACCCCCCCGCTAACTAAAAAAATCAGGAACAAACAAACAAACAAATGATCAACCAACAAAAAACAAAAAGAAAAAACACAATGGTAAAAGTCAGCTCTCAGAAGCCGTCTGCAAATCTGCCTTTAACGATCCCACAGACGTCAAACTCGTTGCTGTGGGTGGCGAAGCTTTAGCCCCCTGAATGCTAGAGATGGGTTTATTCACAACACAAAAGTAGAGTGGCTAAAGCAACACATGTGTAAGATGGCTTTATTTGGAAGCGAGAAAGATTGCGGATTTTAGAGGGACTAGTGAGGTCAGGCCAGCAAGGGGTCAACACTTTTTGTGAACAAAGAAACTCATCTGAATCCGAGGAGACGACTGTTTTGGCTTTGGCTTTTGTCTTACTTTTAGCTTTCCCCTGGCATTCATCATTCCGCACTACTGAAAAAGCTGAGTGCCAATAGCTGATGCAAAAAGGCGAGCTTACGTGCTGAACAGAAATCAAACTCTACATCTTTGCAGCTTTGTGCAAATCAATTCTACATCACAAGAAATTCATGATTTTTGTTTGTACCAACACCTTCAACTTGACAATACGTAAAGACATGTCAGCTCAGGCAGCTGGTTCGCCTTTCTTCTTCGCGTCGCTTTTTTTCTTTGGCGACATGGCTGAGAAGAAAGCGAAGTGAAGCTGGTACGGCCGGATCCATGAGGGGCAGTTAGGCTCTTGTTGCCTTTGAATCTGAACAGACCGTTGGAATCGGTGGCAAGGCGTCGCAAGAAGAGACAACTATTGGGAGTATGGCTGTGTCAAAGGGGAAGCAGTCAAAAGGCCACTGGCACGCTTGGCCTGGTTTGGCTTGTCAGAGTATTTTGTCTAGTGGAATGGCTGCCTACAGCCAGTTGTGGCTATGGTGGGCGAGACATCAAACACATCAAACACGGAAGGACAAAACAAACATACGATATAATACGAGAAGATACATTATGACATGATTCTGCTAAGCAAGGTGACAAACAAGTGATGAACAACTGACATGCACAAAGAACGGCCTAAACTTTGTGGAGGGGCGCGAGAAAGGCCGAGCATCGTCCAACTGAAACTGGAAGACTGCCTCTGCAACGCTGGCAAAACAATGAAAAAGCAAGACAAACAAAACACCTGTTTTGTTTCCTTGTGCTTTTTCTTTCCTCCTTGTTCCTTGTGTGTCTCATAATTTCACACATTCGTACTCTCAAGACGGACTGCACATCCATCCAGTCGACTGTCGGCCACAGCTGGTGTCACATTCAGCTACCTGGCCTCTAAATTCTCGAAATGCACGCACCTGCGACTTGCGATTTGCCCCTGAGGACATGAGGCGGACACATGCATCCACATATATAGTGCACATACATGTTGTGTTGCTGTATGAGGTCCGTGGAACGTTGGTCACACGGTTGAGAGAGATACAGGGAAACTGACAAACAACATCGTTCTTTTCACAGCTGCATAAGTTGTGGCAGCTTGGTTAACCTTCCCCCATTAGTCAACCTCGAGGAGGGGAGACCTTTCCTCTCTAGGATTGCAACTTGCACCCTCAAAAGATGCAAGGAACAAGAAGCTACTAGGGGGTCCTGGCATCGCTACTAGGAGCAAGAAAATACTAGGAGCAAAGGGCATCGCTACTAGGAACAAGGACGCTACTAGGGGCTCCTGGCCGTACTACTAGGAGCATCTCAAACCCGAAACGCTCAAGAGCCTTTTGGAGCTTCTCAAGTGGCTTTGAAAGACTTCTGGAATGCTCCTTCCCTGAGAAGGGCCCAAAGGACAGTTCCACAGTCAAGAAAGTAAGAATGGAAGCAGTTTGAACGAGGTGAGCACTTCTCTGCTTGACACCACAAAAACAAGTCAGGTCTTTTACTGCAAAGGGAAAGAACAGCAAACAAGAAAGGAGCCTGAAAAAGGAGAAGAGTAGCAAGGACGCTACTAGGTGGAGGCCATCGCTATTAGGTTGGAGGCCATCGCTACTAGTAGCAAATAGCTACTAGTAGCAAAGGGCTTTACTACTAGGAGCAAGGACGCTACTAGTAACTGCTGGCCTTTCTACTAGGAGCAAGAAGCTACTAGAGTAGGAAGGATGATTTTTAAGCAGCGCGACTCATGGCACATTTAACTACCTCTCACCACGCGCTTCTCGGCACTTGCAAACAGAATTGGAAAGAACCCCTCAGCACCTAAGAACACAAAACCTGCGTCGTGGCCCGCGCGATGCGACGGCAAAACCGATAAAACCTGAAAACCGAGAAAACCGAGAAAACCAGAAAACCGAGAAAACCAGAAAACCGAGAAAACCAGAAAACCGAGAAAACCGAGAAAACCGTTTTCGTGTTTTGCCGTGTGGAAGTTTATTCCAGTTTTCTGAGGTCTTCTTGCTTGTCTTGTCTTTGAGCGTGAAAACGAGAAAAGCAAGAGAACAGTTTTCGCCGTTTTCCCGTTTTCGCCGTTTTCGTTGTTTTCGCCGTTTTCCCGTTTTCGCCGCTTTCGTCGTTTTCGCCGTTTTCGCCGTTTTTTGTCGTTTTCGTGGTTTTCGCGCAGTCGTCGTTTTCGTGGTCTTCGCCACTTTCGAAGGTTTTCAGCCCGAAAGAGGCCCAACAACAGGATGTGGCAGGAGGCGCCTATATAGTGTCCAACCTTGGATGTCTCTCGTATATCATATATTGTATATATAGATATATATGTAGCTACCCCCGCCAAAGATCTACCATTTTTGCCTGTTGCGTGCCTGTTTGAGTTATATTTTCAGAAATCAGATGAACCTTTTGGACAATTTCACTGGTTTCAGAGAACAAATTGAGGACAATTTTGACCATATTGTGGTCTTTGACTGGGTGTTAGTTAAATCATTGATTGGTTCTAACTGTTTTGTATCACCGGCGCCTATGATGATTTTATTGTCCGTGTTTTTCAGTAAAAGTTTTAACAATTTGGTCATATAGATTTAATCAAAGAAGATGACATCAACATTGCTATGATCAAACTCTGGTAGTTCATCCCCCTTATGAACTGGAATTATTAAAAAAATATGGGTTGTTGCGTCACCTTCTATTTTTTGACTTCACCAGTTATGAGGCACTTTGTTTTTCCATCTTTTAAAAATACTGACCCGTGAAACTCTTGCCCGATCCAGCAAAATTTGATCTGATCAGGCAGGGGCTTTGTTTTTCAACTTGCTTACATATTCCGGGGGTGTCCCATTCATCCACCACCTCTGTTGGTTCATTGTCTAGTTTTTGAATTTCCATTAAGGCATTATATCAAAATATATACTTATTGGTTGGAAAATTGATTGATTTGTTTGTCAGTCTCCACTTGCCTATGCCTTCTTCAAAGTTCAATATTCCAGTCTGATATGATTTTTGAAAACGATTTGGTTCGCCCATCACTCTAGTCAAATCATCTTCATGGATCCTGTAGGCATCACTCTCCACTGAATAGACCTTAATATAATTATGTCGGGCACGCCAGCCATAGATACAAGGAGCCAAAATAGTTTTATAAAGCAAAAACAAAGCCAAAAAAAACAAAAGGCAAAGCAAACAAAAAAGCAAAAAATGTAGCTGTGCGTATTTGTCCCTTTGTTTCACATTTGTTTCGCTTTATTTTCGCATTTTTTCGCTTTATTTTTGCATTTGTTTTGTTTTTTGGGGGGGTCTTTTTTCCTGGTACCACTTCTGCACTTATGAGAACTTTTACCCGTCAGCAATATTTGCTGTACCCTCCTAGGAAAAAAGCGAAAAAACGAAACAAATGCGAAAATAAAGCGAAAAAATGCGAAAATAAAGCGATACAAAAGTGAAAAAAACCGACAACTACCCACAGCTACATTGTTTTGCTGTTTTGTTTGTTTTTTGCCTATTGTTGCGCTTTGTTTTCGCTTTGTTATTTGCTTTTGTTTTGCTTTGTTTGGCTTTTGCTTTGTTTTTGCTTGGTTTTTGCATTTTCATGTGCTTTTATTTTGTTTTTCAGTTTTTTCACAAAACAAACTATTTGATGGTTGGCCATGTATGGCTGCCATCGCCCAACATAGTAATATCATTTCTGAAAAATGATTATGCTTCATTCATTGAAAAGTTATGATATTGAAGAAGCAAAACTCTTTTATATCTCTAAGCCCATTGACTAATTCATGTCTGTTGGTGGTGTTTAAGATGTAATAGGTATTGCGTGTTTGTTTCTTCATATTTTTCTTGTTGTATGGCACAAACCCTTCCTCCAAACTCCCTCTGGTAATGGCAAGCCTCCCTCAAAGTGTGAAACCGTAACTCTTCTGTGCGGTGTTGTGATGTTTCCTATTTTTTCGTCATCTTTAGTAAGATCGGTTTCCCATAGTTCATTAACAAGCTGGTCATAATTGACCTAATGAATGAATGAAGGAGTTGTGTAACAACATATTTTTCGTTGTTTGCTTCCAATAGTTTTCTTAAACACTTTCCATATATTACTGTAAGTTCTTATTGAAACACATTTGATGCCTTCACTTCCACCGTATACAATGTAAAACTAAATAATTTGCGAATGTCAATGTCATCCCTGTAATGGTTCCAACTACCAAACTCATAAAAACCGGTATGAATTTTGGCTTTAGTCCTGTCAATCTCTATCAGTTTTGTTGTGTCAGTTTTTAATCAAAAAACAACCTGAGGGGACTATAGTCCTACAATTTTTCTATCAAAATAACTGATGGGACTATAGCCGTGTCATACTTTGAAATATTTGTGTCATGTCTTATTGCATGATGACCCTTGAGATGCTGACTGCATGTTGGTTTCAGGAAAGTACGCGTACAAACGCTTTGTATGCGTACATTGCTCAAACCAACAAAACCAAAAAAAAACAAGATTGCGCACAACTCTTGTCAGGAATCTTGGTCTGATGCAGCCAATGCACATTACACAAGTTGGATGACCCTGGGTCTGAAAAAAGCACACACACACACCAAACCAAGATTCATTTGTACGCGTACTGTACGCGTACCATGGTCAAACCATGAAACCAAGAACCAAGATTGCACACAGCTCTTGTCAGGAATCTTGGTTTGACAGTCAGTGGGTCTCAAAGGACACACCCCAAACCAAGATTCATTTTCATATGTCATAGGTCTGTGCAATCTTGGTTCTTGGTTTCTTGGTTTGACCATCGTATTCGTACAGTACGCGTACTCCCCTGCAACCAATGATGTGCAGTGAGCATCACAACAGTTAGCATACAGTAAACATTGACCATTGTACGCGTACAGTACGCGTACTTCCCTGCAACCAATGATGTGCAGTGAGCATCTCAACAGTTAGCGCACAATAAGACATGCGTATATACATATACATGGTACTCCCCTTTCAATAAATTGATGGATGAGCATCCACAACCGTGAAACAAGCAAAAATGGTAGATCTTTGGGGGGGTACTATATATATATATATACTCTATAAGTCCAAGCACTAGTTGTACAATAGTCGTTGTGACAACCACCATTCCCGAATCATCAATCAAGACAGCAACTTCCAATCCCAGATCAATCTCAGGCATGCTTTTCTGACTCCACTCCAACAGGCTCTTACTTTCGTTTTCGCCGTTTTCGCCGTTTTCGCGTTTTCGCCGTTTTCGTCAACTTTCGTTTTCGTCGTTTTCGCGACGATGAGGTGTTCGAGAAAACCGTGAGCCGTGTCAAATCCAAGCACTTTGCTTCCACGGTTTTCGCCGTTTTCGCGTTTTCGCGTGGCCTGCCCCCGCATCACCGGGGGCCGAGACACACGTTTCGTATGCACAGCAGAATTGCGGGTCTTGGACTTTCTTGGATTCTTTGCTCCTAGTAGTAAGGCCAGGAGCTACTAGTAGCGATGACCTCCAACCTAATAGCGATGGCCTCCACCTAGTAGCGTCCTTGCTACTAGTGGTTTGGATGCTTTCATATTCTTTCTGGAGCGTTCTCTCTTTAGTGCTTTGGACCCTTTACTTTTCCTCCCTTCGTCTGTATCTTTTTTCTGGGAGCTTTCTTGCACACCGAGGAAATAGCTCAACCATGAGGATAACCATGAGGAGATAGCTCACCGGGGCAAAGAAGAAATGCATGCCCATGTGCCACCTCGGGGTACAGCAACTCGTCGTCATCAAGGTGCAGTAAGAAGTCAAACCTCACGTGACGCTCACAAAGTGATGCTTTGCAGTAGACATCCACGCGGAACAACCATCAAAGAAACAAGGAATCAGCGGAGTCTTCACATCCTCTACTGAGCTCAATTCTCTAGTAGGAGCAAGGACGCTACTAGGGGCTCCTGGCCCTACTACTGGGAGCAAGGACGCTGCTAGGGGGGTGGAGAAGGTTGTGAGGAGGTAGTAGGTCGGCAAGAAGACTAATAACTAATAAGTAGCTCCTAGGCTTGGATGCACTCTCTGCTTAGATTTCTTCAATCAAGGAGGGGAAGCTTCCTTTAAGAAGCATAATACACTTTTCAGATACAAACAGCGTCCAATAGGCGGTAGCTTATGGCGGAGCCTCGGGCTAAAGAAGACAAGCTCTAAGCAATGGACCCTCTTTCGCGAGCTACTTTGATGGCTTTGTGGACAAACCTCAGCCACAACTTCCGTTCGATGGACTTGGATGGAACATTCATGCTGCACTAACTTCCTGCCTTTGGTCTGGATGCTATGTGAATTCAACAAAGAAAAATACACTAAATAGGTCCAAACCCAAAACAATCAAGTACTATCAAGTACTCACGTCTTAATGTTCTTGAATTAATCAAGTGCAGAACTTCTGAGCTACTTCCTGGCCTGAACCACCCCTTTCTGCATGCAATAATGCTTACAAAACCTTGCCTTCAGGAATTCAACATACAAATCATAGCAAAGAACACAGTTACTTCATAAGTGGACTTGAGTTTGGCGCCGAATCTGCCGCGTCATCACTCGTTGGAAACTGCCAGAAGCTTTGCCCTGCACCAATGCATGTTGGAGAGGGAACTCGTTCTCCGAAGTCTTCTAGGTTGGAGGCCATTGCTAGGGGAGTAGCATTTTCCCTTTCTTTTTGAGGGGGGAGTAGGCCGAGTAGAGGAGGTAGTACGTAGAGGTAGCTAGTAGCTAACAAGAATAAGACGCTACTAACTACTGGACGCAGGATAGCTCACGCTTCTTCAAGGAAGCTACCCCTTCTTGAAGAAGCGCTCACACTATTCATTTGGTTCCTAGTTTTTTTGGGAACTTAAGGTTGGAGTCCATCGCTCTTAGGTTGGAGGCCATCGCTAGTAGGGGAGTAGCAGTTTATTGTTTTTTTAGGTGTTCCTTGGGCTTCAAGCCTGGTACATACTCTGCTTTTGGTCCAACAGGCAATACTGACAGGCAATACTGACAGCAAGAAAGAACAAAAGCAAAGACGACAGGTCAAAAGGTCTAAGGAAACACTACAAGGAAAGGAGATCCTTACAACCAATAAGCAAAGAAGCTCCAAAGAGAAGAAGATTTCAAAAAAGACATAAAAGACATACCGTTTTTCCAAGGCCATAAGAACAAGGACGCTCTAGGGGCTCCTGGTCTTACTACTAGGAGCAAGGATGCTACTAGGGGCTCCTGGCATCGCTACTAGGAACAAGAAGCTATTAGGAACAAGTGCATCGCTACTAGTAACAAGTGCCTTACTAGTAGTAACAAGAAACTATTAGAAACAAGTGCATCGCTACTAGTAACAAGTGCCTTACTAGTAGTAGCAAGAAGCTTCCTACCCCCCCCTCTCCCCGCACGCGCGCGCGGTCCTAGTAGATTCCTTGGCTAGTAATTACAATTCTAATTAAATTCTTTACTTAATTCTAATAGCTTTTTGTTACTACTAGTAAGGCACTTGTTACTACTAGCGAGGCACTTGGACACGCCGTTTCAGGCCCTCCAAGCCTCCAGCGAGCGCTCCAACAACATGACTCGCCCATTCTTCATGGGAGAATCCAGGATCTTAGCGTCCGTTCGCTTGAAATCTCCTCTACAAATAAGGGAAACGGTCTTCGAAGAGTCTTCCATTTATCCTTTTCTTGATTGCTTTTGGTTCTGTTTCTCTTTGATTGCTTAAAAGAAACAACCTTTAGACCATGTTTTGACAGAAGTGCAAGACAAATAATGCATTTATCCTGTAATTCTCAGCTCTGGACTGCTTGCTGTTCAGGCTCCAGCTGCCCTTCCTCGCGAATGCGGGCTGCCCCGATAACCGAAGTTTCAGACAGGATCAGATTTCCAATCTACCTGCCACCTCTATAGCAACAAGAATGCAACAAGGAAGCACACCTTGCTATAAGCAAGATATTGTTCTTTGGACACCATGTTTTGTAAAGCCATCATCACCAGCACTGAGGTCAGATCCCATCGAAAGAGGATCAGTTGGACACCCTGAGATGGAACACATGGAACAGAAATCGAGTCCAACCAATCGCATTGAGACGAACGACAAAGAGGAACCGGCACCTGTGACAGGTTGTGTAAAAAAAAAAACACAGGAGTCCCTAGTAGCGTCCTTGTTCCTAGTAGTAAGGCCAGGAGCCCCTAGTAGTGACAATGCTGGGACTTCGGAAAGGTGACATGTCGTGCCAAGGCACCTTCGCAAGGTGCCAAAAGAGCCATTCCCGCAAACGCTCAGCGTGACATCTGGCGCCAGGAAGCTAGTGCATCTCTGATGTCTGTTCTGGATGGAGGCCATCACTCTTAGGTTGGAGGCCATCGCTACTAGGGTGGGGGCCATGAGCTGCCTTTCGGTGTTGCCTACCTGGTAACCCTCCACTACTTGCAAGTGACTTCCTAGCAAGAATGTCAAGCTCTGCTAAGAACGCTTTCAAGAGGCCCCGGGTTTTGTTCCCTTGAAGGAATTATTCAGCAAGCACTTGCTGCACAAACTCAACAGACTCTGGATGTCTTGGCACAGTTGAACGCTCTTCACACTCCCATTCCTCTACCACTCTAACAAGACTTCTCAACGGTCGAGATGTGCTTCAATTTCTCAACGCTGCAAGCAGGTGCGACAGATCTTATTTTCAAGAATGCTAAGGGTGGCCGTTACAAGAATCAGGGCAAACAATCGGTAGAGGAAAGCTTCCTGCGATGAAGGCTCTCCCAGCTTGGTGCAGCACCCTTTGGTACAGCTGGCTAACGCCACTTTGGGCGCCTTAGCCAGAAGGTTCAAGGTTGGCTTGTCAACGCTGAACATGTGCAAGGCACAGCAGGTGCAAGGAAGGCATAGCAAAGACTAAGACCAAAGGTTTTAAAGCACTCGTGAAAGAAAGATCCCCTCAATGTCCATCTAAAGTTCTCTACAGGCAGCTCGTGGTATTAGACGAGTCATTTGCTATCTTGTCATTTGGAAGCTTCTGATATGCTTTTGTCGTGGTCTGCATTTCGGGCTGTCCAATCAGTCTCACTTGTTGCCTGACACCTCAAGCGGTTATAGGCTCTATCTCTTTCGGACTCTGCTCGGTTTCTTTCTGCTCTGCTCATTCTTAGAGCCTGAAAAAAAACAGAACAAAGATCAGAGAAGGCTTATAATATAGGCAAATGCGGCAAAGGCCTTACCATCCTTACTTAATCTCTGTTTGTATTCTCTTGATTTTGCCTAAACAATTGCTTTTGATTGCAACAACCACACACACACAAAATGCAGTTTTCTTGTCTCAAAACCACCTCCGCCCCTTCTCTTCTGTGTCTGCTTGCCATCTTGCTTGGGATCCAGCTGGTTTGGTGAGGAGGTGGCAAGCCGCGAGTGTGTTAATGGGAAGCCATCTCTCCCTCTTTCCTCTCTCTTGTCCCTTTTGCCACTTGAAGCTTCACCTGTTCTTGCTGTTTGCTGATCAACACCGCAATCTTGTGGCGCTGAAAAGCCCACCAAAAAGGCACCGATGCCCAAGCACACTGAGCAAATCAAGTCTGAACAACTCTGCGAAACAACTCTGCTGTTTATGATCTTAGATAAACGATGCAGTGTTCTCTATCCCCTTGTCGGTTCTCTGTCGCGTTTTTTCTTTCTTTGTGCTTTTGCCTTTGTTCTCTAGATCGTAGGCCTTTCATTCTCTTTAAGTTGGAGGCCATCGCTACTAGGCTGGAGGCCAACGCTTTAGGCTGAAGGCCATCGCTATGTGGTTGGAGGACATCCCTTCCAGTTGGAGGCCATCACCAGCAGGCTAGTAGGTTGGAGGCCATCGCTTCTCCGTACACCTCTCACATCTCCTTCAGACCATGACGCAATAATTACAAGTCTGGGCTTCGGCACTGAGGCGGAGAAGGTCTTTAAACGATGAAGGTCCTCCGCAGAGCTGCGATGCAAATTGGATACTCTGAACACATTGTCCCATAGAGACAAAGGCAAAAGGTCAATGAACGAAGACGTTTCCTCCTTTCCTTTCTGAATCAAGCTTGAAGTTGCTCTTAAGCTTGAACAACCGACCCTGCAGTTGTCAAATGTTCGACTGTAACAGGTTGCGCAAATCTTAACCCACCAAAAAGAGGATGGATGCCATCGCGGTTGGAGGCCATCACTTTTAGGTTCCTCAAAGTATTTTTTCTTGAAGTATTTTTTCCAAAAACATTTAGGAACCTAATTTAGTGCGAGCGCTTCTTCGAGGAAGCTCCCCTGGCCCTCACAGGCAGGGGGAGCTTCCTATCCTGCATCCTAAGTGGTAGCTACTTAAGCTGCTAGCTACCTCTTCTACTAGCTACCTCTAGCTACCACCTCTATGGCCTACCCCCCTAAAAAAGACATGTTAATTTCCTCAATTGACATCAACGAACTCCCGTCTCCTGCGTCTGCACTGGAAGCAATGGCCTCAAATGAGGGGCCTTTCTTTGAGCTGAGAAGCGCTCACGAAAAAGGATGGAACCATGAAAACTCGAGTGCAGCTTCTTGTCCACTTGGATCAAGCAACCAAGCAAAAGATTGCCGACAACAGAAGTGGCACAAAAGAAAAGGAATGATCGGAGCGAAAAGCAAATGCGGGAGAAACTCTTGAATTCTAGAAGCTGCTTCTGTTGCAAGTCAATTTTTTTCATTTGTCAATCTTTTTTTTCAGATCGTCTGTGTTTTTTGTTCTTTCAGTCTATGCTTCTGCGTCACCGAGTTGCTTGGGAACCTCCAAGGGAGCCGGAGCCTCGGGCTTCTTGAATTTTTGCCTTCTATTCGCTTTCAAAGTTGTGCCTTCTTACGAAACTCTCTCTCACTTGAGTCATTTGCTACTTGTTTGCATTGACGTTTTATCTGCATCCTGAAGAAAGAATCTCGTAGTCAAGTTCCCCCAAAAAAGTTTGAAACCAAATGAATAGTGTGAGGGCTTTGCTGCGTCCATGCTGCTTACCTCTTACTTGCTATACTCAGGCTAAAGCTCCAAAATCATCTAGGAACCAAATCATCTAGGAACTGCGCTATCCTGCGTCCATATGTAGGAACGTACAGCGTACTAGTAGCTAGTTGCTACCTCCGCTCTCGCTGTGCGCCTCGTTCACTTTGGAGGCCCAAGAGATCGACAATCGCCGGCGCCTCCGGCTGAACGAAGTCGACCGAGGTTTTGCTTCGATAAAGCGAAAAGGGCATCGCTACGAACAGGGCTCCTGGCCTTACTATTAGGAACAAGAATCTACTAGAGATGGCCTCCAACCTACTAGCGTCCTTGCTCCGTTCGTAGTGATGCCCTTTGCTCCTAGTAGCATCCTTGCTCCTAGTAGTAAGGCCAGAAGCCCCTAGTAGCGTCCTTGCTCCTACAATGAAAACAATCAAAAAATGATACCAAATCCTTTTTCAAAGCATATCATTGATTACTAGCAGTAGGAGCAGCCGCAGTAGTATGAGTAGCAACAGTAGCAAGAATGGTAGTGAGGGTAGAAAACACATTTAGAGTCTTTAGAGATCTAGGGATCAACAGGCCCTGCTAAAGTAGCTTGGAGTGCGAGTCGCATTGCAAACTCAAGGAGTTGTTTCTAATGGCAAACATTGTTACTACTAGTAAGGCACTTGTTACTAGAAGCGATGCACTTGTTACTAGTAGTTTCTTGTTCTTAGATCACGAAAACGATTTGTGAACCGCAGACACATCATGCCTGTCACATCGAACTTGCGAACCACAGGTAGTCCGCTGGTTCCCTTCCGCTTTCCTCTTTTTGTCCTACATGTTTTGACATTCACTTCGATGTCACTCTTTCCGCCTTACCTCCAGAGGTGTGTGCGGCATTTCGGACCCAGGCTTTGATGTCGCTTGCTCTCAGCAATTAGAAACAAGAAACTACTAGTAACAAGTGCATCGCTTCTAGTAACCAGTAGTTCCCGGGCAAGCCGCCGCCGGAAGTTTCCTATAAGAACAAGTTGACCTATAGGAGTGTCCCTGTTCTTTCCACCATGCGTGTCCCTCGTGTCCCTCAGTCAGACGCATGAATCCGCATGAGTGATGAGTGATGAATGAAGCATAGCTCTAGGTTAACTATGATGTTGTCAAGACACGAAGCTAATTAGCTCAAGTTTGTCAACTTCTCAAAACACGTGCTTTGAGGTCTCCAGAAAGTAATCGAAATGACTGCTTTTGAGTAAGCAAAGTAACTAAAATTTGTCAAGAGAGCCGGGTGGTCGGGAGACATGACTCAGCTGCAGGGGCGCCAGAGCAGCCGCGAGAGATGACTCAGCCGCGAGAGATGACTCATCCGCGTACTCAAGTTGTACTACCAAGTCGCCAGTTCTCATCTTCCAGCTCCCCAGATACTCCGCGTACTAAAGTTGTACTACAAAGTCGCCAGTTCTCATCTTCCAGCTCGCCAGATACTCCGCGTACTAAAGTTGTACTACAAAGTCGCCAGTTCTCATCTTCCAGCTCGCGACATACTCCGCGTACTAAAGTTGTCCTACAAAGTCGCCAGTTCTCAGTTTCCAGCTGTGCCTGCCACGAAATCTGCACATGGAGGTTCACAAAGTGCTGCGCCTGCCACAAAATCTGCACATGGAGGTTCACAAACTGCTGTGCCTGCCACGAAATCTGCACATGGAGGTTCACAAAGTGCTGTGCCTGCCACAGACGCTGCACCTCGAGGTTCACAAAATGCTGTGCCTGCCATGAAATCTGCGCATGGAGGTTCACAAAGTGCTGTGCCTGCAACGAAATCTGCACATGGAGGTTCACAAAGCGCTGCGCCTGCCACGAAATCTGCACATGGAGGTTCACAAACTGCTGT
>CAXAMN010011237.1:120761-132779 GCA_963970005.1 Durusdinium trenchii
TCTGCACCTCGAGGTTCACAAAGTGCTGCACCTGCCACGAAATCTGCGCATGGATGTTCACAAAGTGCTGTTCCTGCCACGAAATCTGCACTTCAAGAAACAAGTGAAAACTCTAATCACAATGGAGGGACGATTCCGAGCGTGATCCGACCATGACCCGAGACCGTCTCGCAACCGTCGTTCCGCGGAGCTTCCCGTCGAGGTTCGGAGAAGCATGGAGGTTCACAAAGTGCTGTGCCTGCCACGACATCTGCACTTCAAGAAACAACTGAAAACTCTAATCACAATGGAGGGACGATTTCGCCCATGATCCGAGAATGATCCGACCATGACCCAAGCATGACCCGAGACCGTCTCGCACACGTTGTTCCGCAAAGCTAGACTTGCAAGCTTCGGAGCCACCCTTTCTATTGAAAAACACAGCATTTCGTGCGTCCGCTATCTCTCGAAAACGCATGTTGTATTGCGCCTGCCACGAAATCTGCACCTCGAGGTTCACAAAGTGCTGTGCCTGCCACAAAATCTGCACATGGAGGTTCACAAAGTGCTGTGCCTGCCACGAAATCTGCACATGGAGGTTCACAAAGTGCTGTGCCTGCTACGAATTCTGCACCTCGAGGTTCACAAAGTGCTGTGCCTGCCACGAATTCTGCACATGGAGGTTCACAAAGTGCTGCGCCTGCCACGAAATCTGCACATGGAGGTTCACAAAGTGCTGTGCCTGCCACGACATCTGCACATCAAGAAATAAGTGAAAACTCTAATCACAATGGAGGGACGATTTCGCCCATGATCCGAGAATGATCCGACCATGACCCGAGCATGACCCGAGACCGTCTCGCACACGTTGTTAAGCTAGACTTGCAAGCTTCGGAGCCACCCTTTCTATAGAAAAACATAGCATTTCGTGCGTCCGCTATCTCTCGAAAACGCATTTTGTATTGCGCCTGCCATGAAATCTGCACCTGGAGGTTCACAAAGTGCTGCGCCTGCCACGAACTCTGCACATGGAGGTTCACAAAGTGCTGCGCCTGCCACGTAAGCTGGACCTAGAGCTATTGAAACTAGAGCCAACTGGAGCTAGAGCTCTTGAAACTAGAGCTCACTGGATGATGAGTGGTGTCTGATGAGTGGTGTATGATGAGTGATGTATGATGAGTGGTGTATGATGAGTGGTGTATGATGAGTGGTGTATGATGAGTGATGTATGATGAGTGGTGTATGATGAGTGATGTATGATGAGTGGTGTATGATGAGTGGTGTATGATGAGTGGTGTATGATGCGTGGTGGGTGTATGATGAGTGGTGTATGATTAGTGGTGTATGAACAGTTCTTGAATGTCCGTAACACGGAAGTTTCGTACAGTAAACTTCCTTTGACAAGTGCCTTACTAGTAGTAACAAGAAGCAATTATATAGAAACAACTCCTAGGCCACTCCTAGGCCACTAGTAGCAAGGACCCAGAATTTGAGAATCTGACAGTGGATGGGCCGACTCTTTGCTGTTTGGGACATCAAAACACATGCAACTGCTGTACCTTTCCCAGGCATCCCTCTTAGGTTCGGTTGGAGGCCATTGCTATTAGTAACTCAAAAGAAGATTGTTTTTAAAATTAGATTTATTGAGTTTGGAGGACATCTGAACAAGCCAAGAACCCCCGGTAAAACACCCTGTACACGAACATTTGCTGTCTTTTGCTCGACTCTGCTCTAAGACTCTAGGCTGCGGAAATAGCTCTACCCGAAATCTGCCTGGGAGCAGGTGAGCTGTCCATGCCATGAGCGACTTCTATGCCAAAGGTTAAGGCAAATGCCGCAAGGCAGGTGGTGTTCGCTGACGACTCAACTCCAAAAACAACGTAGGTCTGGAACTACAAGAAGGCTTTGAGGTCGGAGGCCATCGCCACTAGGTTGGAGGCTATTGCTATTCGGTTGTAGGCCCTTGTAGGCTATTGCAATTAGGCTTTGAGGTTGCAACGCCCGGGATTTTCCAGATCTTCAGTTGTTTGACGGTCTGGTCCCCAGGTTAGTCCCGGAACTGGAATGCTTTACATTCTCTGCCCATCGGATCTAAAAGTGCTACACCTTGCACCATCGTGGCTGTGAGCCCAAAGTGCGATCCAAAGGGTTCAATCCAGTTTGGCTTCAAAGAGTCTGAACAGTTTCGTAGCAAAACTGCGTATCAAAGCTTGGCAAACTGCCGCTTGAGCAGGGGAGAACGAATGTGTTTTCGACTGCCCACAGCAGCCGTCACAACGACCACACGCTTTCGCCTGACAAAGGATGAATGCTCAATCAGCACTTGACAAGAAAAGCAAAGGTGCCATGATTGCCACAAGTTGACCTTTTGCCAATAAGGCCCACAAGGTGATGTGAAAATGGACTGCAAGAACGCCAAACTAAGGCTAAGGCCCGCCAAGCCATCAGGCTGCAGGCGAGGCCTCTAGCTGCAAAAAGAAAGAGGACAACTAACACAAAAAACATTTGTTTCTACTAGCGATGGCCTCCAGCCTCCTAGCGATGGCCTGCAACCTAGTAGCGTTTGTGCAAAACAACACAACCATTTGTTTTGGCAAGGGCCTCTGGTGACTCTGCGCCACTGGGTTTCTTCTCCTGTCAATTTGGCTGCAACATCGGGTTGCCAGCAGCAAACCTCAACCGCCATGCAGCTTCAAGCAGCCTATCTCGCCCTTGCACTCCCCTAGTTGTGTTCAAGGTGTTCCATACTTCGTTCTCCTTTACTACTTTATATATATATATAACTCTACCCTGCTAGGGACCGCTAGCCGTCTCACCAAAATCTTTCCCAGCCTCCCTCTTCGGCTCCCACTGCGGCAGGAAAGGATTCAACCTCCTGCAAAAAAGGTCAGCGAGTGCTATGTTCAGCTATCTTCAGCCGTGTTCAACTGTTCTCTGTTTTTCTCCCAACGGTAATGTTTATGGCTTTTGATATGGAAAAACACAGTTTCCCCAAAGTTTCTTGTCGCTCTTCCAGTCTAGCAAAGCCTCCAAAGCCGCTGGAGCAATTCCTCGCCACCTGTGAATCCGCAAACCGACGCGAAACGAACCTCTGCCGACTTCAAGTTTTGCCGACTTTAAATTCTTATTAAATTTAGTGAATTATTGTGTCTAATAACTTCTTGTGACTAACAGTATAGGAGCCCGTAGTAGCGTCCTTGCTCCCAGTACAATGCCAGGAGCCCCTAATAGCGTCCTTGCTCCTACCAAAATCTCTGCCGACTTCAAGTTTTGCCGACTTTTTGGGCAAGATTTTGGACGACACCATGAAAGGTCTTTCTGGTCACGTTGGCGGAAGACGTTCAGCGGAGAAACACAACCGACAAAAGCACCATGATGAAACTGGTACTCAGCACTTTGGTCCTTGTCAATCCCAACTTTCTCCTCCAACTGTGAAAGCGTTTCTTCCACCTCCATTGCTTTGTCAACGAGGCCCTTGACCTCATGCTGAACTCTCACTATCTCCAGAATATACAGGTGCTCAAACTCCGCCCATCTGGCTCCCCCAGGCTGACACAAAGTTTGCAAAGTTCTGGTCAAATGCTTTCTGGTCCAATTTCGCGCGGCGCGCGACAGCACACCGCAAACTCTTGACGAAGGTTGTCGTTTTTGGTCGGCGCTACTTTTTTGGAGGCACTTTTGCGTTGATTTTGACTTGTGCTTTTTGCGCCCATGTTGACACAATTGACGGTACCGCCGACAAAATTGGTCACTCCAAAAAGCCCCAGCTGCAGCTCGCAGACATGTGGTGCAGCGATGTCACACATGCAGTGATCACACGCAGTGTCACTACATGGGCATCGCTACTAGGGGCTCCTGGCCTTACTACTAGGGGCAAGGACGCTACTAGGGGTCGGCAATTTCATGGTGCAAATGTTGACGCCGCGCGCCCGCAACCGCCCCGCCTAAATGATCGCTGAGGAACTCCTGGCATTCCTGAAGCTGGTAGACTTCTGGTAGACTTCTGAAACGGAAAGAGCTGGTAGACTTCTGCAGCAAAATTGGTTTAATGAAGCTGGTAGGTTGGAGGCCATTGCTTCTAGGTTGGAGGCCATCGCTATTAGGTTGGAGGCTATAGCCATGCTGCTCAGCAACCTTCAAAGCAGGAATGCAAAGGAACCTGGCAGTCCTGAAGCAAGCGAACTTCGTTCAACTTCATCTTCCGGAGCTCTTCAGCATTCTCACGGAGCAGTGCCTGTGTCGATTACACCTAATAGCGATGGCCTCCAACCTAAAAGCAGCTACTGTATATTGGACCTTTCTTCCTTTTCTTGTATCTTTGTTTCTAATAGCAATGGCCTCCAACCCTAATTTCTTGGTTTCTGTCCATGTCACATCAATGAAGGCCTCTTTGCTGTCTCTTTCCATGTTGGTGGTGGAGCGCTCGGCTTCCAACCTGACTCATTTGACTCATTGAGCAAATTTGTGAAGGAAAATAGGGGTGAAAAAGAAGCAACGGAAAAGGAACTTTGTCTGTAAGAATATGCATATAATATGAATATATAAGAAAAGAAAAGGAGTTTGGCCCTCCTACCTCCCTTTTTTCTTCTCTTTCTTGGAGTGAAAGGACATGAGGACAAGACACCCACCAGCCTCATCACACGGGACTGTTGAGAACAGATCGCTTCCCTCGCAAGCGAAGTTGCTTTGTGGGGCTGGTGATTGAAGCACGCGAATTGCACTCAAAGAGCCCTGAAATAGTTTTTGGATGAAAGCTTCAGAGAGTCTTGTAGAATTGCAATAGCCCAAGTAGCCAATCCTAAATCTCACTTGCTCATGCCCTCCCTTCGCGCCACGTTGAGGCAACCTCGAGCTGGGACTGGTCAGATGCAAACCTGAATCTCAAGAAGAAGTACCAACTGCCAGGAAAAACAACGGCAAGTAACACACTGCAAACGCTTGACTTCGGGATCCTGCACTAGGGGCTCCTGGCCTTACTAGGAACCAGAAGCTACAAACGGGGCTCCTGGCATCGCTACCAACGGAGCAAGGACGCTAGTAGGTTGGGAGACGCTCGGAAGAGACATTTCGGTGAGGGACGGATCGGTCAAGAAGCTATTAGAAACAAGTGCCACGCTAGTAGTAACAGGTGCCTTACTAGTAGTAACAAGAAGCTATTAGAAACAAGTGCCACGCTAGTAGTAACAGGTGCCTTACTAGTAGTAACAAGAAGCTATTAATTTATTTTAATTCTAGTAGCCCAATGAAACACTAAAGAACTGAAAGCCACAAGCCAAAGGCCAAGAAGCCCTAAAGTAGTGAAGGACTAAGCCAAGCCTGCAGGAACCCTAAAGAAGTGAGAACTGCCAGCCAAACGGGCCAAACCCATAGAAAAAGTATTGGCCCTTGCTATTAGGTTGGAGGCCATCGCTCTTAGGTTGGAGGCCATCGCAAGTAGGTTGGAGGCCATCGCAAGTAGGTTTGGCCATCGCTAGTAGGTGGACCCAAATGCAGTAGCACTGCCAAAGCAAAGGGGAGTTGACTTGTCTTTTGTCTTGGAAGAAACATCAATCGAAGACAACTGCCATCAAACATCCCACAGGGACAGACTAGAGTGACTTTGTTTCCCAACACAGCAAAAACAATTCAGCAGTTTGCAGCTTGAGCTGCAACAGCAAGTTCCTGCTGATAGGAAGACCGTTCTTGTATCGGGTAGAGCAACGCAACAAGTTCTAGCATAAGTCCTCACAAGGACATGGACGCATCGGTTCAAGAGATGGACCGAGCTGGTTATTCAGCTTCCACATTCAGAGCCGAACCCAGCGTGGCCTTTGGCTTTTACGTGCAAAGGTTCGGGCAAGTTTGTTGCGCTCTTTCTATGCGGACTCCAAGACAATGCAACCTACCCGGTACTACCCATCTGCATCAATTTTGCCAGGATGTATACCGACATCTCTGTCGACGACAAAGGGTTGTCACTCTGCATAGCGTGGCCTTTTGGGTTGTAGCAGTTGAATCTTGGTGGTCATTCACATTGCCTTGCATCTTCCACAACACTAAGATTTTTGCAGCAGTTGTAGCAGTAGCAATACTGTCGTTTTTGTCTGCAGCAAAATTCTGAGCGCTCTGCTTTTCCTTCAATTCGATTAGTCTCTTCTTGCCAGGAGCCCGTCTGGGCTCTTCCTGAACATCAGATTTGGAGACGTATCAGTTTCTGTTTAGTAGCATCCCCTTTGTTCCTAGTAGCGTCCTTGTTCCTAGTAGTAAGGCCAGGCGCTCCTAGTAGCGATGCCAGGAGCCCCTAGTAGCTTCTTGTTCCTAGCAGTAAGGAAACTGTTTCTGTTTGGATGTCTTTGTTTCTCTTCCAGAAACTCAGCAACAAGTGCAGCAAGTGACCCGGGCCTGGCCATTCTCCGGAGCCAGGCTCGTTAGCTCTGCTGACTTCTCAGGATGTGCCAGCCGTGTTGGCTGGGCCATCTCTGGTGGGTCAGCTAGCGGCCTGATTTGTGAATCGAACCAAACAAAAAGGTTCCTCTAGGCCTAGGCCTTTTGGCACAAAGAATCTAAATGATCTCAGAGAAAGAGGACCCCCAAAACACATATCACAAAGGCGAACAAAGGCAAAGTGAGCTGTGGCGTGTGGTGGGTTGCTTGTGGAGTTTTGGGGAACCAACACACTAGTTAAGTGGCCCTAAAAATCTTGGAGCCAAATGAACAAATCTTACTACTAAGAGCAAGAAGCTACTAGGAGCAAAGGGCCTCGCTACTAGGAGCAAGGACGCTAGTCGGTTGGAGGCCATCGCTATTAAGCAAGGACGCTATTAATAGGTGGAGGCCATCGCAAGTAGGTTGGATGTCATCGCTATTAGGAGCAAGAAGATACTAGGGGCTCCTGGCCTTACTACTAGGAACAAGAAGCTACTAGGCACAAGGAAGCTCACTCCGCCCTCTGAGGCGGGGAGAGCTTCGAAGAAGCGTGAGCTATCCTGTGTCCTTATTGGTAGCTACTTAAGCTACTAAGCTACTTGCGGCCTTTTATTTGAAACGAAGAGAAGCACAAAAACGTCTTGAAAAAAGTATGATGAGGGCCTTTTGGATTCACCAAAGGAAAACACATAGAGAGAAAAGGAAAAGGCCCCCTCCACGAAGCCACACCAAACACTAAAGCCAAACCAAAGCCTGAAAAAGCCAGGCTCGTAGAGAAGGAGATGACAGGATCTGTGAAGATGGACGCACTTAGGGCGACCAATCTTTTCGGAAGACATCTGATGGAATCGCTAGTAGTAACAAGTGCCACGCTACTAGTAACAAGTGCCTTACTAGTAGTAACAATGTTTGCTATTGGAAACATTATAGTTAAGTTATATTTACTAGCTTCTTGTTGCTACTAGTAAGGCACTTGTTACCAGTAGCGTGGCACTTGTTACTACTAGCTTCCTACCCCCCATGGAGAAGTGATGCTGCGCTCCTGTTAAATCTCTCCTTGTCCCGCTGTCAAACTTGTCCACTTGCTTTGGCTCTACAAAAGTATTATGAAACACAGTTGACATAACAAGTCCTGAGTAGGGCCTACATCAAAACAGCTTCAAACAGCTTAAGCAAACCCTAACATATGGGGTCCATACAGGGTGCCTATGCATGCATACGCAAAGCTGAGGAACAACAAAACAATACCTCTATCAACACAAGCAAACATGAAGGCGCACTTTTCTGTAACTATATATATATATGTTTTTGCAGCCAAGGAACTCGTTTTGTGTGCTCTTCTTTCTTTTTCTTCTCTTCTTTCTCTTCTTTTTCTCCACAACCACCTCATATCACTTCAACTCACTGCTCCACGTCTACACACTCCAAATCCAAACCATTTCCATTTTGAGTTCCGAGGTTGAGACGGTCTCATCGCTCCCTGATGCCGAGTTGTCTCCCTGGACGGCACGGCATTGAGTTCTCGCCCGGTTCTTCATCCAAAACCATCTAAAGCCGTCCATGAGCGAGCATCAGGTATCCTGCGAACTAGAGAGTAGCTTACTTAAGCTACTAACTTCCTCTTGCGGCCTACGCCCCCGGGCCTTAAAACACACAATTTAAAGACACCTGATAATGGACGATTGGAACAACTCCTGTGGAAACCCATCGCCTGACTCCGAACTTCTGCGTCTGCGGCTTCGACGGACCTGCCGAGGATGCCAATGCGCTCGACAGATGTTTCTAGCTTCTTGTTACTACTAGTAAGGCACTTGTTACTACTAGCAAAATCTAGAGGTCTTGGTTTTTCCTTGCCAAATTTAGCAAGCTAGCCATCTACAAGACCTTTACTGGTATTGTCCGCGGACCTTATTCCACCTGTTGGATGGGCATCGCCTCTTTTTCTATATCCGTTCTAAAACGAGACGTCTCGATTGCGCACACCGAAGGATTAAGATGGGATGATCGGCGGATTCGACAAACAAATAGATCACCAAATATTATTCTACAATCTTGATGATTGCAGTAAGGCCAGGAGCCCCTAGTAGCGTCCTTGCTCCTAGTAGCGATGCCCTTTGCTCCTAGTAGCTTCTTGTTCCTAGTAGCGATGCCAGGAGCCCGTAGTAGCGTCATTGCTCCAGCCAATATGCTGGCTCAACACTTGCTCTGCCTCTCTGCTCCGTTGTTGCTTTTCTGGTTCGCAGAGAAGCTGCCACTCAGAGTGTCCGCCTCAGATGTGAACACGATAACAAAAACGATGATGACGAAGTGTCTAATCTTGTGTTTGGATGGCTTGGTCTAACCTGTTTACTATGGTCTCGTCTCGGATGCCTTCAGCGCGGATGGCCTTGGAACAGGCACCTCCAAATGTCCACAGTAAGCGTCGAAACTGCAAATAAGAAGGCTTTCAAAGCACTAACGCTGAAGTGTTAAGGGGCCTGCTTGGCCTTCTTCGAGCTCAGCAAGAGCGAGCAGTTCGTGCTCCTGGGAGACATCCAGGCGCTGAAACAAGAAAGAAAGGACGGGGAAGAAACATGTTCCTTCCTCTTGTGTAGCATTCGAGGTCTCTTTTGGCGTCTCGTTGTTGCACAAGTGTCCCACAACATCTAGAAACTAACTGAATAGGGCGGGCTTAAAAGACAGATCTAAAAGATATCAAAATAAAAGGAAGGAAGGAAGGAAGGAAGGAAGGAAGGAAGGAAGGAAGGAGCTTCCTTGAAGATGCCGATCCTTTCTCGTAGTAGCTTACCTTCCCGCGCCCCTTCACTTCACACGCTCCTGCCCAACAGGTATTCCATGAGCTCCGAGAGGTGCTCCGTGTCCAGCTTTTTCGCCATCAGGCCTAGGCGCAGGGGCATCGCTACTAGTAACAGCATCGCTAGTAGTAGCTCCTGGCATTGCTACTACTAGTAACAAGGGCATCGCTTGTTTGGCGCCGACTTTGCGTTACGTCGCTGCCAATAGCGGAGCTTTATGACCCTCAGATCTCGGCTCTCCAAAAGCGAAGCTGTGGCAAAACCTACCAGGAGATCGGGCAGCGATTGCAACGGTAGCCCCTAGTAGCTCCCAGGCTTGGGCTCTCTCAAGGAAGCTCCCGCCGCAGGGGCCGGAGCTTCCTTGAAGAAGGCCCCCGCATGATTGATTTGGTTTGTGCCTTCATATTGCTCCTGCAAGGCAGCAACAGCAAAAAGGGATCCCAAGCCTCGCAGGTTCGATGTCGCGGCGACCAAATCCAAAACAAAGGCATCGCTCCTAGTAGCTCCTGTCTCCTAGTAACAAGGGCATTACTACTAGTAACAAGAAGCTACTAGAAACTGAGCTGAATGATGTGCTCTGTATGTAGGCTCCGTGCTCAGGAGCTTGTCGGAGGAAGGACTCTCCTTCACCGGAGTCACCGTGTCCCTGAGCATTCAAGATGGCTACTAGGAGCAAGGACGCTACTAGGGGCTCCTGGGCTCTTAGGTTGGAAGTCCGACCCAAAGTGTTCCTTTCGACTGCCTTTCGTGCAGAAGCGGTTCAATAGATTCGATGTGAAAGTGCCCAAACTAGACACGGTTTCAAACGATACAAGCACATGTCACGATCCAAGCGGCAAAGGATACACCACCTTGTGTTTCTCGAAGATCAGTGATCCATTGAGTGCACCCACCCAATGTGCCTCCACATATTCACACTATGCAGTTCATTACTTGTCATGACAGCATCTTCTGTCTCTTTTGACAATCACCAGTTTCAGACATTACCAGTGAAATCTTGAAGAGGACCAATCGTTGAACGCTCTTTCTTCCTTTTGAAGACCTTTCATCCGTTTCTTTGTCTTTTTTTCTTGTCTTTCTGCCTTTCAAAAATAACCTCGACACAAATGTGCATCCTGTCTTAACTCGAGACCCGGGCCTTTTTGAAGTACTGTCGCAGCAAGGCCACTGCCGCGCCGGGCTTGAAGTATTCATCCCTCAACAAAGTGCTTGACACCTCCTGGAGCACTGCTGTGGTGTTGTCTGTTATGTCTGCAATACTAGTGTAGGGAGAAATGAAAATTATTCTTCTCGGCTTCTTCTTTTCCCTCCAAGAGGGCGTTAGGCCATGAGGATCATAGATGATAGTAGGTAGTAGCTAAGTAGCAGGGTAGAAGGAAGCTACTACATGCATGAACTCAGATAAGTCCTTTGCATGATCGAAAAAGGTTCCTAGAAGTTTTGGCCACATCAAGCCGTTCCGTCTGTCTTCCTTGGGTTTTTGCCATCATTGGAGCCTGTGTTGTAACTGTGAACAGCTGTGTAATCTTGCAAGAAGAAATCCTTTGCCAATCACACAGGGCCACAGACCTAGACCTGTAAAGAAACAGCCGAAAAAGCAACACGTTGTTCTTTCGAGTAGGTTGGAGGCCATCGCTCTTAGGTTCAAGGCCGTTGCTAGGTTGGAAGCCATCGCTCTTAGGTTCGAGGCCATCGCTCTTAGATTCAAGGCCATTGCTAGGTTGGAGGCCATCGCGCTTAGGTTGGAGGCCATCGCTATTAGGTTGGACGCCATCGCCATTAGGTTGGAGGCCATCGCTGCTAGGTCCGAAGCCATCGCTATTAGGTTGGAGGTCATTGCTAGGTTGGAGCCCATCGCAATTAGGTTGGTGGCCATCGCTCTTAGGTTGGTGGCCATCGCGATTGATTTTCTTGAGACCTTTAGACTCAAGACGACTAAGCGAAGACCAGTGCAGCTTTGCTGACTTTGCAACTTTGACCTCTTTCTCCTCACCTGAAAAGCAACCCTAGGAACAAGAAGCTACTAGTTTCAACGGGCATTACTAGGAACAAGCTCCTGGCCGTACTACTAGGAACAAGAAGCTAAGTGAACCGATTGCCTTTCTTGCGGCTCTCAAACTCCCTAAGGTCACCAAGCTACTTCTGTTACTACTAGTAAGGCACCTGTTACTAGTAGCGATGCACTTGTTCCTAATAGCTTCTTGTTACTACTAGTAAGGCACCTGTTACTACTAGCGTGGCACTTGTTACTACTAGCGTCCTTGATGACATGTGGGGGGACCTTCTCCTCCTCGTCATCCACCTGTGCTCCATAAAGCCGAACTCCATCGGCTCCACGACGGAAACAAAGGGCATTTTTGGAAGACACAAAAACCGTAGAAACAAGCACAGACAAGCACAGTATATAGATAGTATAGGAAAGCTTCTTCGACATCTTCGTTTTCGACATCTTCTTTGACCTTTCTGATCCTTTTGTTTTCATTCCGGTTCTATCCTTTCTACTAGTAACAAGTGCATCGCTACTAGTTTTCATTCCTGTTCTATCCTTTCTCTCTTCCTTTCGTAGCGGGTCTTCGGTCCTTGAGGCCCTGACGAGCAACACTTTCCCGGCAGTTTCTTTCGCCACAGCAGCGACCGTAGCGAGAAAGCGAGATTGGCGTTTGCCAACCGCCTTCGGCACCTCAGGTTAACGAGGACGCTACTAGTAACAAGTGCCACGCTAGTAGTAACAAGTGCCTTACTAGTAGTAACAATAAGCTACTAGTAACAAGTGCCTTACTAGTAGTAACAAGAAGCTACTAGTAACAAGTGCCTTACTAGTAGTAACAATAAGCTACTA
>CAXAMN010011237.1:145628-159463 GCA_963970005.1 Durusdinium trenchii
ATTAGGTTTGCGCTATTAGGTTGGAGGCCATCGCTATTAGGTTGGAGATCATCTCTATTAGGTTGGAGGCCATCGCTAGTGGGTTGGAGGCCATCGCTATTAGGTTGGAGGCCATCTCTATTAGGTGGGAGGCCATCGCTAGTGGGTTGGAGGCCATCGCTATCAGGTTGGAGGCCATCGCTATTAGGTTTGCGCTATTAGGTTGGAGGCCATCGCTATTAGGTTTGCGCTATTAGGTTGGAGATCATCGCTATTAGGTTGTTTATCCTTTTTTTCGTTCTTTTCTTTCTTTCTGTCTGAGTCTCAGAGCGTTTCGGGAGGTCGTGCCTGCATGGACTTCGGCAGACACTGCCTCCGCTCGATGGCAAGCACGTGTGTATGGAAAAGGCACGTGTGGTAGTGGCTTAAGTAGCTACTAGCGGGCTGCCTACCCCCTCCTTTTAAATAAAATAGAAGATCTCTTGTTCCTAATAGCTTCTTGTTACTACTAGTAAGGCACCTGTTACTACTAGCGTGGCACTTGTTTCTAATAGCTTCTTGTCATAACTCAAATGAATGCTTTCGAATGTTTCCCAAATTGACCGGTCCAGCCTTTCCACCACTCGTGGGTGGCTTCTCAGCCAGTGATTCCAGCCTTGGCGGAAGACTGAGCACAAGGAAGTCTGATGACACCCTCTTTCATCTGAAGTGAAAACACCACAAGGAGTCTGGCAAGGCTTCTGTTTCTTCTGGGCCTGCAAACGTGGGGTCTGCTGTGAAGTCTTCCAAAAGAATCCATCAGCATCTTGCACTGTTTGCTAAAAGCGCACCTGCTTCAGTTGCATAAAGTGCAAGAAACCTCAGGACCAAGCGGCAGAGACAATGATGCAGCTACTTTATACATGATTTGCTTGAAGACATAGTATATAACGGTTTTTACACTTCTCTTCTTTCCCTTCATCTCTCCTTCGAGTTTGTTTACTTCTTTATATATTTCTTTACACCTTCTTTATCCTGTTTCTTTCCTTTACATCTTGTCTACTCGGAAATGAGGAGTATCCAGCTTTGCACCTTAGAAACCAGCCTCTCTTGCAACTGCTTGTCTGACTCCTGGTGGCGGATGTGTAGGGTTCTCGGGAGTGGATACCTGACATGGGCTACCTGACCGCGGCACCGCTTTAGCGTCCCATTTTCGGCGGCTGAGTCCGGAGATAAGGAACCTGCAAACGACCTGGGACCTACTTGGCGAATTGTTCCTAGTAGCTTCTTGTTCCTAGTGGAGCCCCTAGTAGCGTCCTTGCTCCTACTAGAGATGGCCTCCAACCTACTAGCGTCCTTGCTACTAGTAGCGATGCCAGGAGCCCCTAGTAGCTTCTTGTTCCTAGTAAGCTTGCAAGAAGTTATTGGGATTATCTCTGAGAACCATCTAACCAGGACATGTCCAGATCTGGCAGAAAGGATTCGAGCTGAGTCAAGTCATCTCCCGACTGCCATGACAGGCACATGTCGCCGGACATGTCGGACATCTCATGGCTCCAGTGCGAAATCACGGGTCTTTCTGGATGGCGTCGGAAGCGAGCAATGCCGCGCTCTTGGAATGGTAAAGTAGGTAACAGATCGTGCGGAACGATGAGTTCCCATTCCGATTCAGTTTCACGCACCAGCGCCACTTGTCTGCGCTTTCCCAATGCTACCAAAAGTGGCTCTTCTTCAAGTATTCCGAGCTTTTGCTTGACCATGGTTGCCTTTTGTTCACCACTCATACCTGCGTCATGTAATCGGTCATCCTGAAACACCACAATCTCAAGCTCCTCAAATGTGACAGAGACAAGTCTAGCCTCAGAGTGACCCTTCTCCCATCGATAGGGCACTGTGCCCAGCACGTGATCTCTCTGAAACTGAGTGTACAAACCTCTCCAGTCTTTGAGCTGCTGTGAGCCATCACCATCAAGGTCGTCGTGAGCACTTGGAGGACTCCCTTCATTGTACGAAGCCAGGGTCGTATCACCTGCCAACACCTTGTATACTGTCACCCCCTTCACCACCATTGGCTTGGTCAGTGCAAGCTCCGCACCAGAAAGCTCTTGGGCACTCATGTCCAAGCCGTCAAATGTCTTTAAGCACTGTACAAACATCTCATACAGGAAGACTAAGTCTCGCCTTGAGCACAAACGTTCTGGGCAATTTGCAAAGAACCAAGTACCTGGAAACACCTTCGGAGCGATTCAATCCTGTGTTGGATCGGTTGCTTTGCCTATGTCCGCCTAAACCAAGTCTAATGAGCCCATTCAGGTTTCGTTGTTCCCGTAATGTACTTGGGTGGATCAATATTGAAGCAATGAGACTGGGATCTGACAGGGCCACAATTCAACAAAAGGAAACAAAGAAAATGGACAAAGTGAGAAAATGGTAAAAGCAACTCAGTAAAGAAGTGTTGCTAGTTTCAAGCGGCTCTTCAACGAGACTTCTCTCAAGGGGTTAGGACATGCTGAACATGCTTTGTTCTACTTCCTGTGAGGGGAGAAACGCACAACCATCTGCTTCAACAAGAAGCTACTAGGGGCTCCTGGCCTTACTAGTAGGAGCAAGCTACTAGGGGCTCCTGGCATCGCTACTGGGAGCAAGAAGCTACTAGGAGATGCTTCAACTTGGAAACCACGGCAACTGACATCTCCAGCTCCTGGTCGTCAGGCTCCCCATTCTCCATCAGGCATCAGCATGCTTCAATGTAGCGACACGCAACCAAAACGCCAAAAACATTGATCATTTGAGTCGTTGAAGGGGCCCTGCCTAAAGGGACCCTGACCATTCCCCTTTATTCATCTCTCTTTTTCCTTGTTGGATTGGCACAAGCCATCTCCACAGGTGGGCCGTTGGAAGCTCAAGTTGACTTGGCAGTATTGTGTTGCGCAAGTAGTATGCAGATTGCAGGAATTCTCCGGTAAGATTGACAACTGCATGTTCTGGTGGGCTTGAAACGAAGCGGCGTGCACACTCAGCTTAGAAGTCTGGCTATTTGGGGAAGAATCTTCAGCTACAGTAAAATGAATGTGCCATCATGTGGTTCACGCAGCTTGTCGTTTATTTTCCAATAAAAAAGAAGCGGCAAGCTGACTGATTCCCTGCGCTGAATTCATGATCTGGAAGTGAAACTGGAAACTGGTGACACTTAGATTCTGAGCTTTCATTGGAAAAGCCCGTCTGATTGAGGTAATTAAGCGACAACAAATTCTGTGAGTTGCTGTACAAACTTTCACCCACCAAAGGAAGCCTTTTCCACTCATATCGTCGACAAGTCATAGGATAATGTGAGCTTTGCATTTCAGGCTTTGTAATGGACGCTACTAGGAGCAAAGGGCATCGCTACTAGGAGCTCCTGGTCCTACTACTAGGAACAAGAAGCTACTATAAACAAGAAGCTACTATAGAATTAGAATTAAAATAGAATTCAGTTTAATTTTCAGGCTTTGATCTGGCTTTCCTTCGGAACCACGAGAAGCAAGTGCACCTGACAGGGAGAGCATAATTTTTCACACTGGGACACTGGTGACATATTCTGTCAAAATTTCAAAAGACATCAAGTTCTTGGTGCAAATGAATAGTTGCAAATCCAGTAGTGTCCTTGTTGCTAATAGTAAGGCCAGGAGCCCCTAGTAGCGCCCTTGCTCCTAGTAGCGATGCCAGGAGGCCCTAGTAGCGTCCTTGCTCATAGTAAATGAATAGTTGCAAGACATCAAGTTCTTTATTTATCACGGAGTAAGCACGGGCAACATTCATAACACTCAACATCTTGAGATCACATTTTCGTTCCAGTCACCTGCTAGCAAACACAGCAAAGGATAGTCAAGCCAAAACACTCAAAGTAAGGAACAGATCTGACGATTCCTTCGCTGGGTGTGTGGGACACCATCTGTTTGCTGTTGTAGGAGGTACGTGCCAACGACCGAAACGATTGCCTCACCTGCAGCTTTTCAGGCTGCCATGGCTGCCAAGGCCGCCAGCCGCTCCTTTTCCTGTCATTTCGGAAACTTCGTGAAAGAATTTGTCCTTGCTGCGCGCCAAACCACGTTTTGGGCATAAAACTGCTCTCCTATCCATACACTCCCTTCAAGCGATCGATTGATTCCTGAAGTATGCAAAGCATTGCAAAGCTCTGTTCCAATGTCAACTGGATCGGAGGGATAGTGAAGCTTGTCCAACCGATTGGACCCGTGGCGATTGGACCCGTTGCCACGAACTGGTCGACCCCGATGACGAACTGCGCCTTCCGAGCAATGTTCTGCTCACGCAGGCGTTGGAGACGTTCCAGCTCCTCGATGGAAAGAACGGCACCATGGACCCCAGAACGCAGTTGCTCGGTCTCTGAGAATCTAGATCTCAAATGCAAAACACGTTCGGCTAGAGAATTCAGTGGGGTCAGGGCCTGGCTCCAAATTTGAGAATTCCACATCTCAGATCACCACGGACCAGAACTCACCACGCATCATTCCAACAGTGAGTTCGAAACACGGAGATTTGAGGGAAACCTCTGTTTCTCCAACCTACTAGCGATGGCCTCCAACCTAATAGCAATGGCCTCCAACACGGATATTTGACGGAAGCTTCTGTTTCTCTGCCAAAGAAGTCTAGGCATAATATCATATGCTCAAACGGTGTCCTGGCTAATGGTGTTAGTGAGAGCATGAGGTAGCAAAGGGCATTGGACAAACGATTTCTTCATTGATGTTCAATGATGTGCATCCTGCTTCTTCTTGTCCGCAGCAGCTTGGATTTCAGCCTCGCGAAAAGCCAAAGGACCACTCCAAAAGGAAAACCTTGAGACCCCCCCACGAAGGAGGCTTTGCGAACGGATGTATCCTGTTGTTTTTCTTTTCTTTTGAAGCCCGCCTACTTGATTAAGTAAGGAAGTAAGCTTCTAGGTAGGACGCAGGAGAGCTCACGACTCACACTATTCATCTGCTTTCTAGATTTTTGCCGGGTTGATGGCCTCCTTCTCTTTTTGCACGAGCCGCCGCTGGTTGGCCTAACAATCGCAGCAAAGCAAACATCCGCTCGAGTGATGACGATTGCAAGAAGTAAAACTATTTGCTCGTATTGTCTGAAAACCTTGGTTGAACAAAACAGCCCAAGCAAAAGCACACCTGCAAGAAATGGATGCAACGTGTCGAAATACTCGGAAAACGCCTTTTGTTCCTCCTCAAACTTCTTCTTGCGGTAGGCTTCCCTGACTTCCTCAGATTGCATGTGCGAAGGATGGTCATATGCGGCAAGCTTTGCTGTGTTGCTTCAACTGCGACATCGTAGGACGCATTGAAAACAAACTTATATAGATTGACACATGTGTCCAACTCACAGCTTGGTGAAACACATGGAGCCCCTAGTAGCTTCCTTGCTCCTAATAGTAAGGCCAGGAGCCCCTAGTAGCGTCCTTGCTCCTAGTAGTGATGCCAGGAGCCACTAATTAGTAGCGTCCTTGCTCCTAGTAGCTTGGTGAAACACATGTGTGCAACTCTCGCTGATTAAAGCTGGGAAGAGCACTGCCATGTGCGCATTGCACTTTTGCACTCGTGCCTGTCGGAATGGAGAGAGAAAGCAACTGCGTCACACCGGTACAAATGATCCGAATCACAGCTCGTCTGTTGTTCTGTGGAAGTGATCGGCTTCAGCTGAGCTGATGGATTGTTAGTCCTTCCGTTTTGGTGTGAACACCTGTCATGTTCTGTGACTCAAAGGTTGATCGAGAAGACTTTGGAGCACCTCCTGCAGCTCTTTGATTCTCTTGTCGCGGAGACGCTCGAACCTCAGACGTCAGCACAGCAGTTTCTTGACATGACCACAGTGGACCAGGCGTCCAGCAGCTCACGTTGACGAATTGAGGGCAAACATTGTGAGAAGACAAACTGAATTGACTCTGGACTGGCTAGTAACAAGTGCCACGCTAGTAGTAACAGGTGCCTTACTAGTAGTAACAAGAAGCTATTAATTTAAATTGAATTTTCTCAGATGTAAGCCTAAGCCACGACAACTTAAGACATAGATGCTACGACATCTTAGGACACCCACTTTGCTCGGCGCTGCTGCTCTTCCATTTCCGCCTTGGATGTCCATTTGGAGAACAAGACGGCACTGAAAAAATTAGTGCAAGCAGAACAAGTTTCTTCTAGGGTACTGAAGAATGCGTGCAGGGGCTCCTGGCCTTACTACTAGGAGCAAGGACGCTACTAGGAGCAAAGGGCATCTCTACTAGGAGCAAGGACGCTACTAATTAGGGGCCCCTTGTAGCAAGGGATAGCAAGGACATGAGGCGAGCATAGAAGCGCTTTTAGGATGTTTTCTTGCATGGATTGCCATCGCATTGCTGGCTGCTAGTAGTAATGCCCTTGTTACTAGTAGCTTCTTGCTCCTAGTAGTAAGGCCAGGAGCCCCTAGTAGCGTCCTTGCTCCTAGTAGCGATGCCCTTGTTACTAGTAGCTGCTGCATCCTGTGAGGATTCTCAGTGCTTCGCCCTCATCTTCGCTTCAACAGCATCCAAAAGCTTGTCAGTGTCGGACTTGCCCTCCTTCATGCGAAACACTCATGGAGTCTTCCAAACCCCACCTCAAACAAAAGGTTGGTCTCTGAAGAAACACATAAAATGTGACCTTTCGTGACCTTTCGTGCATTCTGTTAGACCGTTTTTGGTTGTTGTTTTTATCCTTTTTTGGATATTCCTTTCCTTCCTTACTTCTAGCTGTATTCATTACTTTTTTTGCAATTCGTTCCTGTTGCCTTTTCAAACAATTTTGGTTCCTTACGTAGAATTATTGTTCAAAGAGTTCTCCAACATCATTTGAACCCGTCCTTGCCCTCCTTGCCCTCCTCCTTCTTCCCTCCACGTTTCTCCTGTACATCAGCTGTCAAAGGAGAGCTTTTTCATGAACACTCATCGCTTGACTTGTCTCCCTTTCTGCAACGCATGTTGGAACAGAATTCAAGTCTCCTTGGCTGCTTCATCCTTTAGCGCGTTCCTGAGCATTCTCTGCACAAAAGGCTGGCTGCCAATGCACAATACACATGTAGATCCTGTGTTGAAACTTCTTCCCTCAACTACCAATTGTCCTAAAAACTCGATTTGCTCCTGCTGAATTATAAAAAACAACCTTGCTAGAAACAAACATGCTCTTCTCAACAAGGTAGAGATACCTTCAACTCTGCCTTCGTTCGAAACGAAACTTCCTCAGCTCCAAACTTCCCCTTTTTCTTCACTTTCTTGGGGACGGCTCTCTTCTCGTGGTACCTTATCGGCACATGTGGCCTCTTGAGGCCATCTAGGCAATTAGAAGAGCTGCTGGATGCAAAGAAAAGGCGGTTTTCTTTAAAAATCCGTTATTTTTGCTTTATCATGTCTCTTCTTTTTGTTTCTTCGTCTTTTTATTGTTTCTTTCAAACGTTTGGTCCAGACTTCCATCGGGGTACTTAAGTGGTTTTCTTTAGACCTTTTGGGCCTTCCTTCCTTCCTTTTCTCTTTCTTCGCTACCCTTGAAGTAGCTTATAGAATTGGTGCATCCATATTTGAAGCAGTAAACTGTGAATCTTCGATCTAGGGTCAAGACTCCGCAGTTGATTGGGCAATGGCTTCTGCGGCCTTGCGCAAAAAGAAAGCTGAAACCAGTACCCCAAATCCGCATGGGACCAAAATCCGCATCTTTGTTGTCGTGCTCTCAGGCAACCAGCCTGCTTCCGCTCCTCCATCCTCTTCAGTTGGGCCTAGCAAAGTGGCCCCGTGCTTTGCACAGAAGGCCTATGCTAAGAAAAAGCCAAGAGCCAAGCATATCAAGCTACTAGCGATGGCCTCCAACCTACTAGCGTGCTTGCTCCTAGTAGCGATGCCAGGAGCCCCTAGTAGCTTCTTGTTCCTAGTAGTAAGGCCAGGAGCCCTAGTAGCGTCATTGCTCCTTATAGAAAATGAAGCATGGGTTGAACCGCCTCAAAGATTGGTTGCCGCAGGCTGTGCAAGAGATTCAGGTACTCTTGGTTCCGCTCCTGCGTGAGTGGACACGGCTCTGGAAGTGTATCTTCCTAGAATCAGTTGCTGCAATTGAAACATTAGGATCAATCCCAGCGATTGATTTTCCTTGGTGCATGTTCTCAAGAAAAAAAATGAAAAAATCAGTTCACAAAGAAACATGCATCTTGTAGCATCTTGGATGCTTTCCTTGTGGTTGCTTCCAAAAGCTTTTGCAGCCCTGCTGACAACCCACACTTGAGACGCACGGCCACCTGCATCATCTTGGCCATTCGCAACCGCTCGGCCTTGACCTCAAGGACCTGCAAGGCGCATCACAATCTCAAAAGACAAGTCGACAAGACAGTAATCTTCTGATCTACATCAGAGAAAACATGCAGAACTCAAAGTCAAAACATTGCTGAACGCATGCTAATGAAAGCATGCTAATGAAAGCATGCTAATGAAAGCATGCTAATGAAAGCATGCTAATGAAAGCATGGTACTGAAAGCATGCTGAAGTTGGAGCTGGACAGAGCTGGAGCTGTAGAGCTGGGGCTCCCGGCCGCTTTTAGCCACATGTGATTCTTCCGTCGAATGCGCTCCTCCCTCACCGACCAGGCACCCTGGGCAGCCCGCGATGACTTGTGAAACAAGACTATGGCCTCAACCTAATAGCAAGTGTCAGTGTTCATTGCTGTGCTTTGTGAGAAGTTATCCTGCCTCACGTTTCTGCATAATCTCGCCTTCGTGCTTCCTCTCCTGAGCACGGAAACCAAGTAGCGAGTTCCGGGGTCTGAACAATTTTTAGAGACCTTTGCAGCCATGTCTTCTTTTTCAGGCGGCATCTGAACGGAAAGTCTTTAAGACGAACAGGAGCTGTTTTTCTTTTTTAAAGAGGCACAAGAAGAGTTCTTTTTGTTTGATGAAAGGAAGGCGCTCAAGGAAAAGTCAACGGCCTTCCGAACTTTGCATCTCGAATTTAGGGTAGTGAAGTCAAAGGTCCTCTAAAGAAGAACAAAAGAAGAGACAACAAAACAACGAAACAATATCAACATGTGTTTGGGGGGTTAGGCCACTATTAACTTAAGTAAGTAAGCTAACAAGTAGTAAGAGGCATCAGAGTAGCAAGTGTGCAGCTATATATAGAACTAGGCGACTAGGCGCATGAGACTCAAAAAGATGAAATGAAGACGTTACAGAAAATGTTACTACTAGCGTCCTTGCTCCTAGTAGCGATGCCAGGAGCCTCTAGTAGACTCTAGTAGCTTTTTGTTCCTAGTAGTACGGCCAGGAGCCCCCAGCAGCGTCCTTGCTGCCAAAAGCGAAGAGGTCAAAAACGTGTTGCACACGTTGCAGTCTTTGACGCAAAAGATTCTAACATGTAACATAGATAAACATAGGACATGGTGGACAGAGATATCAACACTTTCAGATTTTATATCCTGTCACAACCCAAACCCCAAAGCCTGCGCTCGCTTAGCACGAAGCTCCGCAAGATCTTTCTCCTCACCAGGCTAGACCACCAGGGCCGTCTTGTTGAGCTTCAATTGTGGTATGCCAAATGTTGCAAGCATCTTTCTGAGGAGTTCTGGCATCAATTGTTCCAAGGTGACAGAAAAGTTTATCAAGCTATAATTACGATGGTCTCAAACATTACAAACGTCCTTTCCAATTGCACATCATTCTCATGTTTGATTGTATCATGTTGGTCTGTCTTGTCTCCTTTCTTTGGATGGCCTCCTGAATGGCCTCGCAGTGAAGTGTGGCAAAGAATGCTTTAACCAAAAGCAACGAATAATGCAAAAAAGACTCCTCTGTGTTCACTGTGTTTCATTCCATCAACTCAGCGTTACAGCGAACGGGGCATAAACACGTCAAACAAAGACAAACACACATTGGTTGGATCTGAAAACCAAAAAAGGAAGCTATAGGTAGCTACTAACTACTATGTAAGCGACTACATACTGGACGCAGGATAGCTCACCCTTCTTCAAGGAAGCTCCCCCGCCTGAGGGGGGGAGCTTCCTTGAAGAAGCGCTCGCACCAATGATTTGGTTCCTAGATTGTTACGGAAACTTAAATATATGAGAGCTTGGCAACGATTGATTCCTTTTTGTCCCGTTGCCAAGTCTACTGGCACTACAGGTTCTATGTGCAAAAGCTCTCAAATGAGATCTTGAGAGTAGAACTTTAAAAATAATATTCATTGCTTGAAGAGTCCAGAATTCTGAAGCTCCAGAATGTGAGCCTCCTCCAGGCGTTTAAAGGGTAACGCTTCATTCGGAGCGAAAGGGGTGCTTCGGCGCTCCACGGCTTCGTTTAAACAGCAAAGGGCATCGCTACTAGGAGCAAGGACGCTACTAGGGGCTCCTGGCATCGCTACTAGGAGCAAGGGCCTTACTACTAGGAGCAAGAAGCTACTAGGAACAAGTGCATCGCTTCTAGTAACAAGTGCCGTACTACTAGTAACAAGAAGCTACTAGGAACAAAGGGCAGCAATTGGGATTCTTGTGAAGTTGGTAGCGATGCCAGGAGCGCTCCGTTCGTAGCGATGCCGTTTTGTTATTACTAGTAGATTCTTGTTACTAGTAGCAATGGCATCCTAGCAATAGCCTCCAACCTAATGGCGATGGCCTCCACCCTAGAAGCAAACCAATTCCATCGCAAAATTCCGATTAGGAGCCAAAGTACATCCACGGATGCAGCCTCGCATGTAGCCTACCAGCTCTCCCTGCCTTGGCCTTCTCTGCATCACGCATCTTCCATCTTGCACGGAGTTGCCTTGGAGATGTTGTCTCCAAAATCCGCACCAACAGCTTACATGAAGAACCCATGCTTTGTAACAGCCTCTGTCTACAGCAAGGTGATGATATTCTACAAACAGAGTTCAGAGAGTGTCACCACCTTTAAATATGAACCTGACAAAAGGAACGGCTACTCAGCTACTCGTTTAGTGAATATCACCATTTCAAGCATTGCACGATTGAAACCTGGCCAACAAATTCTCGCATTTTACCCAAGGTTTGTTTCCTCTTCGATATTTCCGGTTCGCTGTTGTCGCCCCTGTTTTGGTACTGCCTATATCGGTATCCACAAACAGCACGCCGTCTCGTTCCCATCTGTCCTGTACTCTTCGGCATCCCTCTCTTCCACCCGCTCTTCCTTGGCCTTCAGTTGTTGCTTGCATCAAAAGGACAGACTCTTCTTCTCTTTACGCTGCACTCAATTTGATTCTTCTGTCTCTTGCAAATCTTCGAGGTGATTTCCAGCACCAGGAAATCACCAAATCTGCGTTCGCACCGCCGCAGCGAGCGCACCTCTACAGCAATTCGACGTTGCCTCTGACGCTCCTTTTCCAAGCGGTCAGCCTAGCAGAGAAGCAGTGTGCTCTGTGCAGGATAATGGTTGGAGTGCTTGGAGTGCTGATGTGCAACCATGTGCGGAAGTGCATGCATGTGCTGAAGCATGATTGAGGGCTCAGGCACTGCTTCGGCTTTGGAGTTTATTCGAACAAATCATGGCAGAAGACTCGGCAAAGCAATGAAACGAAGCTGTTTCGATGCTGGGGGCGAGATCAAGCTGATCGCTAGCTAGCAACCTTTCTCAGCAGCGCTGCGTCATCTTCATATCTTCATCCTGGATCCATGCCTCCTTGTTGCGTCGTTCGAGCTCCTCTTTCATCTGCACCTGCAAGAAAAGAAACATGCAGGAATACAGAAAGTCTCTTTCATCTTTAGGTTTGCAGTTTTGCAGTTTGGGTCTTTTAGTTTCTAGTAGCTGTTTTGCAGTGCAGTTTCCCCTCCAAGCTCTCGGCCCGGCGAGTGCGCTCGGCTTCTAACTTTTCGTGGTGTTCCCTCTTCATCCTGCCCGTTGAGCTGCTTGGAAACATTCCAACGCTCACATCGCATTTGCAGTGGCACACTCACCTCTTTTGCCATCCATCTGCGAATCATCTCCTACAAGTATCGTCTTATGTTCGGTCTGCAGCAGCTGCCTCTCGGATTCCTCTTTCAGCCAGAAGACCTTGTCACTCAAACCGATCCAACCCTGTTAAAAGGTGTTGTCGAGAAAATGTCATAATTACTAGAGAAGCGCAGGACTTGCTCCCTGTCACCATGGGACTTTCCAACCAAAGACTCTCTTTTCAATCACTTTCACAAAGCTGCTCGAGAAAACTGAGACATGGGCATGTTGAAGAAAACGCTGTCTGGACTCTTGCTTTCGCTTGTGGATGTTCTCATTTCTTTTGATGTCCAACCTGAAGCCATCAAACTAGAATGTCTGAATGCCTCGTCGTCAGAACGAAAGAACGGAAGAAAGGAAGGAAGGAGGAAGGAGGAAAGAACAGAAAGAAAAGAACAACAGATTTGCATACATCAGATTTGCCTGGACCTTTGGAAGACCAACTTCCTCCACAAACCAGTGGTTTTCAGGTTCCAGGTTGTAAACATAGAAGAAGCAAATAAAAGGAGACCACTAGCGATGGCCTCCAACCTAATAGCGATGGCCTCCACCCTAGTAGCGGTGATGCAAAACGAGGAGACCGCTGATCACGGATAATCTCAGTGTCACACATGTCCATTTGTTCTCTAAGGCGTTGTCGCTCTTTGAGATCCTGCGGCGCATCAGCGTTCTTTTGCGACTTCGCAAACCGTTTTGCGACTTCTTTCGCTCTGAGGTTGGAGGCCATTGCTATTAAGCAAGGACACTATTCATAGGTGGAGGCCATCGCAAGTAGGTTGGATGCCGCTATTAGGAGCAATGTTCGCTACGAACGGAACAAAGAAGCTACGATTCTTAACCTGTTACTACTAGCGATGCACTTGTTCCTAGTAGTTTCTTGTTACTACTAGTAAGGCACCTGTTACTAGTAGCGTGGCACTTGTTACTAGTAGCTTCGGTTTCCCAAGACGGTTTCGGTCGTTCGCCCTGACCGGTCCATACGGCCCGTCGGGATCTTCCGCACGGTCTCATAGATGGGGAGCTCCGGCACCTCGAGGCGACGTGACTTTCTCCATGTGTCGTTACTCTTCCTCTTCGCTACTAGGAGCAAAAGGGCATCGCTACTAGGAACAAGTGCATCGCTTCTAGTAACAAGTGCCTTACTAGTAGTAACAAGAAGCTACTAGGAGCAAAGGGCATCGCTACTAGGAACAAGAACGCTACTCCTGGCATCGCTACGAACGGAGCAAGGACGCTAGTCAGGTGGAGGCCATCGCTGTTGCGTCCAACAAAAGTGCCATCTTCCAACCTCTGACGTCGGCTCCGGCTGAAGCTTCAGCTGTCGATCCTTCCCGACCTCAGAAACAAGAAATCAGCTCAAGCTTATCGGAAAAAACGAACCTGTTAATTACACTTTGTTTCCAGTAGCTTCTTGTTACTACTAGTAAGGCACTTGTTACTAGAAGTGATGCACTTGTTCCTAGTAGCGATGCCCTTTGCTCCTAGTAGCTTCTTGTTACTACTAGTAAGGCACTTGTTACTAGAAGTGATGCACTTGTTCCTAGTAGCGTCCTTGTTCCAAACACTGCGACTTCATAAAGTTCAGAGATCAGGAAAACGGCCTTTCGAGCCTTGGAATTTTCTGCGATGCGTTTTGGAGCAAAGAAAATCGGCTTCGCTGGGTCCCCAGGCGATCAGAATTGCCAAGCGCTCCGAGATCCAGTGAAACCGGCCTCTTAGCTCAACCAGCTACATCCCACTGGTCTAAAATGTATTTCTGGTCTTGGAAGTGCAATGAAGTGGTAGAGGCCGAGTCAGTGCACCTTTATCACATGAGTAAAGTGATTCACACATGGAAAAACTCGATGCTTCCAAAAGAAGAACTTGGAACGGCTACTAGTAACAAGTGCCACGCTACTAGTAACAA
>CAXAMN010011237.1:159661-174922 GCA_963970005.1 Durusdinium trenchii
CGCTACTAGGAACAAGTGCCACGCTACTAGGAACAAGTGCCACGCTACTAGGAACAAGTGCCACGCTACTAGGAACAAGTGCCACGCTTCTAGTAACAAGTGCCACGCTACTAGAAAAACTCGATGCGATGCACTTGTTCCTAGTAGCGATGCACTTGTTTCTACTAGTAAGGCACTTGTTACTACTAGTAAGGCACTTGTTCCTACTAGCGTGGCACTTGGAACGGATTGTCAATTCGGATCCGAAGAGAAATCGTTTTTCGGCCTTTCTTTCTGTTGGGGTTCATCAATTCGGCCTCAGAGTTGCATGCACAAAGTGCGACACGATGTCCATCTCTTTGATGTGATTTTCAATAAAAGCACAACATTTTCTCTCTCTTTCTCTCTCTCTCTCTCTCTCTTCGTCTTTCTCTTTCTCCTTATTATGTTCCTTTCTTTTCCGATTATGGACCCTTAAACCTTTCCGTGCACATCTGGGTGACAGTGCATTAAAGCGGAACAAGCCGTCAAAGTCTTGGTAGCTGTACTGAATGTGCAACCTCGGGCGCATTGCAAGGGCAGTCACATCTGCTTTTTGCACTTTGCGAAAGCGGCCACTTTTGGGTGCTAGTCACATCAAAGAGATCAAGTGTCCCGTGACATCTAGAAACCGATATTGTTCATGCTCAGGCGTCCAAGCCTGAGAAGCTTATACTATTAGAAACAAGTGCCACGCTAGTAGTAACATAGTGCCTTACTAGTAGTAACAAGAAGCTATTAGAAACAAGTGCCACGCTAGTAGTAACATAGTGCCTTAAGCGAGAAGCTTATACCTTAAGCTACTAGCGACTCTCGCCTACCGCATTGAAGAAAGAGAGCTGCTTGGCTCAGTCCTTTGAGTTCAGCCGAGCAGCTGATCTTGTGATTCGAGGCCATAAGTCTCGAAAGTCACCGCACGCCGTTTGGTGTGGTCGTAGACATTGATCAGAAAAGTCTGCAATCCAGTCATACAGGCAACATCTGGGGTAGGCCGGAAAAAAAGGGAGAGGTAGCAAGGTAGGTAACTAGTAGAAGGGTAGCTAGTACCTTTCTAGTACGCTACTAGCATGGACGCAGGATAGTTCACGCTTCTATTCATTTGGTTCCGAGATTTTTAGGGAAACTTAAGTTCATTCATTTGCTTTGGGAAGGTTGCGTTCATCTGTTCATAGTCTTGAAACACTGCCTTCCCTGGATTTCCAGTCACTGCTCTGCTTGATCGTGTGGATAGCTCTTCTTTGCTCTTTTGTTCTCTACCTCTACCTACCTATCTACCTACCTACCTCTCTCTCTCTCTCACTCGTTTCTCGTGCTTTTTGGCACGTTCATCTCAGCGAAAGCAGCATAGTCGCCTCTCCATTGAAGACCTTGCTTTCTTGGTACACCAAAGGACCCTTGTCCTGAAGTCCAAAACCACGAAACACCCAAGATGGGCTCGAATCTCCAAATCAGTTCCAGCTTTGCAGCTCTGCGAAACCTTGCATTGGGCAGAAGTAGTAGACAGTAGTAGCGCATTTGGTCCATCTGATGTAAAGACAATGGTAATTTCTTATAGTGCCAGAAGGAGTAGTCGTCCTTGTCTGCGGTTTCCAGCTCTTAAAACAAATTCTGTAAAGAAATAAAAGAAATAAAAGAAAAGAAAGAAAGAAAGAAAGAAAGAACATGAGACAAGACTTGTGTGGTCCGAAAGACACATGATGAAATAGGGCATTCTCTGGCAGCGGTGGAGAAGCGTCCTTCTCATCATAGGCCTCCTCCTCTGCTGCCCTCAGTATTAAAAAGATCACTCACCTTTCTAACAATAGCAACGGCCGCCTACTCTTCCTGTCTTCCTGTGCACTTGTCCAATCAACAACCCGCAACAGGCTCCAAACACCAGACCAAAACTAGGGTGGAGGCCATCGCTATTAGAAACAAAGAAAAAAGCAAAGGAAGAAAGGTCTATTAATAGTAGCTTCTTGTTCCTAGTAGTATGGCCAGGAGCCACTAGTAGCGTCCTTGCTCCTAGTAGCGATGCCCTTTGTTCCTAGTAGCTTCTTTGCTACTATTGTTTGCTATTAGCTAAAATCACTCTTGGCCATGGACATGTGGCCTTGTGGTGAACCTGGCAGCTGCTTGGAGGAAGCTCCCGTGGCGTGTGTCGCAAATCTTTGGAAGGACTTTCATTGAGCATGCTGGTTCGCATCTTGGCATGTTGGTATCTTTATTTCTCATGTGTTAAACTTCGGGTTTATGAGGCACGTGAAACATGTTTGACACTTGTTCCGTGGATGCTCGATGCTTGACCTTCCTTGGCATTCCCCCCACACCGCACCTGCCGGGAACCCAGGTGCGCCCCGGACCCTTGAGAGCCAACGCCGCAAGCGACACAATCTCAGCATTCGCTACGAATGGAGCAAGGACGCTACGAACCGGGCTCCTGGCCTTACTACTAGGAACAAGGACGCTACTAGGAACAAAGGGCATCGCTACTAGGAGCAAAGACGCTCCTAGAGGCTTCCTTAAGACTTCCTTTTGATTCTCTGCTGGGCTTCCACGTCTTCTCTCCTAAGACTTCCTGCCTTTATGGTTTTTGATATTTCCTTCATTCTGACGTTCGCTCTTTTCTTCTTTCGATCTTTAGACCTTGTTCGCAAGTTGTTCTCTCTTGGAGCTAGACAAGGCTTGCTTTGACACATCTGCTTCTCTTGAATGATTCAGCCTTCGCACTTTCTACATGCTCGGACGGGCACAACCAGCAAGTTGCGCAAACAAATGAACACCATTTAGTAGTATGCCGAGCCAGCAGAACTGAGACATTATGTTTTACGTGTTGTCACAACGAATAAGTTAGGCCATCGCTATTAGGTTGGGGGCCATTGCTACTAGGTTGGACTGAGTTAGTAAGCTTCGCGATTGCTATCTGCGTCTATGAACAGGTGTTGGCCGAGGTGTCTTCGACAGTCCTCGCCTTGGAACCGGACCTTTGCGGCAAACCTAATTGATGTTTTTCTGGACACGGTGGTCGGTTCCAACACGATCGTTTCAAAAGTCAACGGGCCTTGTACCCAAAAATGAATGAACACAGCAAGCCGTGTTGTCGCATCAACATCAAAGCTTCACCGGGATTCCTCCTCATCGACTGCCTTGCAGCACTCTGGACTCTGAAACTTTGCGCTTTCGATTAGGATTCCTAAGAACAGAACATGGCATCGCTACTAGGAGCAAGGACGCTACTAGGGGCTCCTGGCCGTACTACTAGGAACAAGAAGCTACTAGGAACAGAAGCAGGTCGGAGTGAAGAACGTCTAAGTGCGGTCCGTAGCAACGAACGACGAAGCGTCGGCAAGCCGAGTACGTCGAAAAAAGCGACGTCGAAGAAATCGTCGAAGAAATCAACCTGAATTCGCACCCCAATTCGAGCAACCGGGAAAGCTGTGTTGAGACTTCCATCTTCACCGCATATTGGCATATATTGGCACCTCCACTGCGAGAGAGGAAGGTAAAGGGGAGGGCTCCGCCGACCTTAAATGCTCAAGAAGAGCTTTCACGCACAGCCTTGACCCGTTGAGCTCTTGAATTCCATGGAGCAAGCAGCACTTTCAAAGCACTGCAAAAGGCTAGAGCAAAAAGCAAAGGAAGCAACGGGTCGCGTCTGTCACTTGAATCGGCGTCCTCTCAGCCACCCACTCGGTGAAGAGTGACCGTGATGACATGTTCATTGGTACACCTGAGAAAGGAACAAGAAAAAAACACGTCGTCTAAGGGTCTAAAGAGAAGCATAGAAAAAGGAGACAAGAACATAGTTTTCTGATAGGACACCTGAATTCTACAGGCATTCTTGCAAGTGTCAGTTCGTGGGTTAAGGGATGGTCCCTCGGGCAAAATCACGGCTTAAGAGAAGGCAGGTCACAGTGTCTTTATCGAAAAAAACCAACATGCCCCTGCTTAGCTCACTACCAACCAGCCAAGGTGACAAAATGTCATCACGGATGAGAGCACCTCAGTGAGACTTGGTTCAGTTGACCTTTCACAAGAAGTTCTGGATAGATATGGCATGATATGGCTGCCGCCTTTCATTCCTGAACCATCAAACAAATGTGCTACTGATTCGCCACCAAAGGAGTGCTGCCACCAAATTCGGAGTCCCGACTCTCTGCGCGGAAATCCGTGGAGTCCTGCAAGGAGATCAAAAAGGCCAGAGGACTTGAAGTCTAGAAGTTCTTCAGGACTTGAAGCCGGGAACAAGATGCTTTTAGATGTCTTTAAAGAAGGACAAAGACAAATTTATTTATAGATTATTTTAAGACCTGTTAAAGCATCTTGTCTTCTTTCAAGACATCTGGTCCAAATGTTTCAAAAGAATGCAAAATGCCTTTAGATGTCTTCTGTGTTTTATTTCTTGGCACAAAGTGGACGTCACAGGTGGAGCAACGACATGAAATTGACTTGCTATGATTTGCAACATCTGAAATGTGTCAGCGTCAGTCTCTGCACAAAAGCTACAAATGAAGTGTCTAAGAATCTAAAGAAAAAACACAGCAACATGGTTAGTCAGGGCTGCCGCTTGCCTGCGCATCAAGCTCCTGGAGACGTTTGGAGTCAGAGTAGAGATGTGAGTGGAACAAACCAAAACACCAAGGCGTTTGTGAGTAATCCTCTCCAACCCACAGTAACAAAGAAGCTACGATCGGGGGCTCCTGGCCGTACTAGTAGGGGCAAGGACGCTACGAACGGGGCTCCTGGCATCACTACTAGTAGCATTCTTACTACTAGGAGCAGCGCCCAGGGTGGTTCAATAACCCTCAAGTCTCGGCACGAAAAATTAGGCCTCGGCTCTTGGCCTGCAACCGTTTTGGTCAGGGCAAACACCGAATTGTTGAAGAAATCAATGCAAACAACAATTCGCTCCGGCGGCAAGACAATCCCAGCACACCGAAGAGGGCATTTCCCATGCCTTAGAGGCTTGGTTTCCAGAGTCATAGAGTGATAGCTGATCGCTGACTCAAAGACTTGTTCTACCAAGAACTTTTCGCTTGGGTCTTGGACTACCCGAAGACTACTCCTTATCGGGCGTTATTAGTAGCTTCTAGCTACTAGTAGCGATGCACTTGTTACTACTAGCGATGTCCCTGCTACTAGTAGCTTCTTGCTCGTAGTAGTAAGGCCAGGAGCCCCTAGTAGCGTCCTTGCTCCTAGTAGCGATCCCCGTTGTTCCTAGTAGCGTCCTCTACCCCCCACGCGCGCGCACGCGCGAAAAGGTCCTAGTAGTTTTCTTTGCTACTCATTTAAGTTAAATCCGAATTCAAATTCTATTTAAATGTACTTCTAATACTAATTCTTGTTTCTACTAGCAAACCTTGTATCTAGTAGGGATGCAGGAGCCCCTAGTAGCGGTGCCCTTTGCTCCTAGTAGCGATGCCCAGGCTCCTAATAGCGAGGCTTTGGTGAGCTGAGTCCAGCACATCGAGCCCTTGGCCTCTATCCTTTGGTCGCTGAGCATCCGGCTGGTGGAGCCATTGGCTCACACACCTGGCATCCAACCCATATCACCGTGATGCAAAGCGGTTTCTAAGAAGCGTCCTTGCTCCTAGTAGTAAGGCCAGGAGCTACTAGTAGCGTCCTTGCTCCTAGTAGCGATGCCCTTTGTTACTAGGAGCTTCTTGTTCCACTTGATACAGTGAGGATTCTTCAAGAGAGCTTCTCCTAAGCTTCCTCCAAGAAAGCTTGCTCTACTCTACTGCGTCTGCATGCTACCAGTACCTTCCTATCACTACCACTTAACGATCTAGCTACTACACTCCCCTAAACTGCAGAAAATAAACAAGAAAGATCGTTACTCACTCTGTGATGCAAACCTCATTTTACTTGCGTGGTTTGGTGATGCTGAGCTCTTCGAACCCAAAGAAAACATTGAGGGTTTCTTCACATATTGAAGTCTCTTCAAATCCTGTGTTCGAAGTGAGTCTTCTCTTCTCTTCTCCTCTCTAGTGATGATTTTGCAGTCTTCAGTCACTCCAGTCTCCCCAAATGCTAACACCCTGAACCCTGACTGCTTCCGTATCCCTCTTCGCTGAACCAATCTTGCATGAATAGGCCACCCTACTCCATGTGGAAAATGTGGCCACATGGTAGCCGTGCCAGCGTGTCACCTTGCCTTAGGCGAATGAAAGATCCTCTGAATGCACATAAAAAGGTTTAGTCAACAGGTTGAAAGAAGTTGGAGGCCATCGCTACGAAATGCCAAAGTCTTGGTGTCTCCGCATGGTGTAAACGAAACATGCCAAGTTTGGCCATGGTTCAAACGGGTTGTCTGTGGGTATGGGACCGGTTCAATTTGGAAGCAAACTCTGCCCAATCTGACTGGGTTCAACTTGGCCAACTGGCCAACTGCCCTTTAAGTAAACCAAGGATGTGTGTATGTATGCATACAACAAAGGAATGCCTGCGTATCCTTGACCATTGCTGTCCAGCAACGCGAAGTCCGCAATGCAGATCACGCAGGTCGGCTCAAATTTGGCCTCACGATATGGAAGACGAAGCAAACATGGAAGCGAATGCATAATGCTTGTCTTCCTTCCACTTGACATGGTTTTTTGTCACGTCACTCTTTTTAGACACCCTAAAGGGCCATGATTTGTCCTTGATTGGTTCAGCAGGCTTGACTATAGACTCATGATTGATGGTAATGCAAGTACAGTATTGGGTTCCTCTCCCGATCAAACTCTAAGTAAAATAAGAACTTCTTGTCAGCGCTGCAGGATGCTGCACATGAGCATTTTTCGGGTGTCAAGGTTTGGACTTGATGCAAGGTGCTCACCGGCGTGTCCGGCCAATTCGATGCTATCTACACACTCATGCCTCTTATCTCCGATGCGCATTTCGACCACAAAAGGGACTTTTCGGTGCAGAAGATGGGAGCCGTTTTGCGATGCGCAGATTTGTGTGCTCTGATTTGGTGGCAAGTGCAATGAACCGTGAACTTTGGACAGGTGGCTCGTGTTTAGAATTTGCCAGATGTCTCGCTCGAAAGCAGTATTCAAAAAACTGTCCCTGGAAGTGCTTTTGTTGCCAGACGCACTGGCAGGGCTGCGCAATGTGAATGTTGATGTGCAGATTTCATAGCAGGCGGCGCAGCACTTTGTAAACCTCGAAGTGCAAATTTTGCAGGCGCGATTCAGTGGCAAGCACGGCATGCTGTCGTGGCAAATACAGGACTTTGCGGGCTTCGGGCAAATATGTGCTTGCAAAAGCAGCTCTCCGTTGATTTTGTGGTGCGAGAACATCCACATGCAGGTGCACAAGCTGCACAAGCTATTCTTGTGGTTCACCCATCCGTGATGCATCCTCCTCATTGGCAACCTGCAATCTCCCTTATAATTGTGGACTTATGGCAAAGGCTTTGCCTAGTTTCAGTCATGATGAATCACAATGTGGAGTCAAAAGAGCAAGGAAAAATCGCATGTACCTCCAAAACCCTACCACCAAGGAACCAAGAAACCAAGAATGTGTAAATATCGGACAGTTGATGTTTGCAGATTTCGTAAAATTTCGGGGTCATCTACCTCCAACCACACCCAACTCACTGAGGGCTGGCCGAGTCAATCTCATCCGCTCCAGCAGTGAAGGTCTGGGCAGCAAAAGGGCGGCTTTGCTGTCAAGCAAATCGAGGCGCAAATCTGGCATTCAAACCGAGCCCAACATTGGACTGAGAACTGACGGGTGCTGTTGGGAAACAGCAAAAGGAGATGAAAAAGCAACGGATCTTCAAACTAGTAACAAGTGCATCGCTTCTAGTAACAAGTGCCACGCTAGTAGTAACAGGTGCCTTACTAGTAGTAACAAGAAGCTATTAAATTTACTTTAATTCTAATAGCAAACATTGTTACTACTAGTAAGGCACTTGTTACTAGTAACAAGTGCCTTGTGCACCCTCTCGGACCACTTTTCACCCTCTCACGCCTCAGCCCTCGGAAGATGGGGAACGTGCTGTGTGGTGTTTTCAGGCCTCGCGCTCGGTGTCACCGAGGAAGACGCTAGGAGCAAGAAGCTACGAACGGGGCTCCTGGCCTTACTACTAGGAAAGGACGCTACTAGGAGCCAAGGGCATCGCTACTAGGAACAAGGGACGCTAGTAGCAACTTAGAATTTAATAGAATTCAATAGAATGAGAATTCAAACTTAGAAAAAGAAAATAAGGAACAAAGGCCATCGCTAGTAGGGTGGAAGCCGCATCAATATGGCCACGTGGCCTTTACGTGCCCATCTGATGGTTCCAACCAGTGCCCATGAGAGGTTTCGCTAAGAGAAGGACTGTCGTAGCAAAGGAGTGACCTTGCTTCGCCGCTTTCATGCTGCCAGCTTTTTCCACAAACTGTCTGAAAAGCCTTCTCAACCTACAAATCCTCACCCACCATCCAAGCGACTGTCAGCGACAATGCATCGCAAAGGAATAGCCCGACGTTGGCCGACATGATAACTGCCTTGACCGTCACAACGTTCGAAAAGCCGACGTCTGCGACTCATCTTATTCCGCACGTACGCCTTTATACGAAGTCTTCATGCTCAAGGCTCGGGAAAAAGCGCTCTGGTGCTGATAGAGAGAAGGTGATGTGATGAGACTTGGTTGGAAACAAGTTCAACGCTGAGTGCGCAGCACACGGCAGCAACAACTTCTCATCAAACGGAGTGCCCTAGGGCAATGGCATCTGTCCCTGTATTGTTTCATTGAAAAGAACTTGTCATACCTCATCGGAGAAGTCAGAGTTAAGCCTTGTTTCGCAATTGTGTCTTCAGCCCCCTTTGGAGCGCTGATACGTTCAATGTCTTAGAAACAACCATGTACAAAATGCAACTAAGACATTGTCTGCAAAAGTGTCATCTTTCAGTCTTCCCGCCTTGCCTGAGCGATTGGTGCCTGCAAGAGTCATGACAGTCACAATGAATTCTCTCAGCGAAAAGGATCCTTAAAAACATCCAGTCTTCTTGAAAGCCATCTTGCACTTCAACTTATTCCCCAAAAAATATATCAGTCTGTAAGAGGAAACGCTGTGTGCAGCCGGTCCTGTGCCATCTCCTCCGTGCCATACCCCTGCATGTCATCGATGCGTGGCCTCTTCAGCTCTCGAGAACAGAGTCAGTCGATATCGTTAGGCGTCTCCGGCTATCGACGCTTTTTAAAATCATCCGGCTATTCCTTTAGTGGCTTCGAACTGCGCGTTTTGAGAAGCGAAGGGCAAACGTCCCTTTTCTCTCTTTACTCTTCCGGACGCGTGGGTGATCTTCATTAAGGCCCCAAGGCCCGACAGCTTCGCCACGACTTGCAGCCACTGAGGCCATCGCGAAAAGGCATCATGCATGGGAGTGCTGATGAGGTACCTCACGAAATGCACAAACAAGAAATTAAGGAAACAAACTAAAATCTCTCTATATTATATATATATATACACACTATTGCTTTGTTTAGCAATAACGTGTTTGATCATGTTTGCAAATTTACCAAATGCTTAGTGAGCTGAACTCGTACTTTGGGGGCGACAAGCAACTAAGAATTGCTGCTTCTTAACAATGCAACCTTGCTGGTCATTTTGTCTTGGACCTCACCGTTTGCTACTACAAGAAAGAAGTTCTTAGTCTGTCTTTCTTCCTTTTCTGGCATTGCTAGTAGGTTGGAGGCCATCGCTAGTAGGTTGGAGGCCATCGGTAGTTGGTCTTTCTTAGTGTTTCTTCCTTTTCAAAGAACGCTTTCCCTGAAGGCCCTGGCCAGCCACTCAAGGCCGTGGCCAAGCCACGACACGGTTCCACCTCATTGAGCGCGAAAGTCCGGCATGGCAACGAATGACTGCGGGCTGAATTTAAAAAAAGAAAAAGGAGCTGAATTTAAGACTCTATAGTCTTTTTGACTGAGGGTCAAGCCCCACCGCACGCTGGGCCATAGATGCTTGGCAAGGAGACTTCAAGGAAATTCCGCAATCTTGCGCCAAGCCTCCAAACACTGGACAATCTGAAATACGAATCCACAGGAATTGCATTTGCTCGATTTCAGCAGCGTGCTAGCCAAAAGAAAACCCCTCCAGTCCATGCATTGTACGCAGTAAATGGTTGGTGTCTTGGCCGAGAAAAGCAGAAACTCCTCTAGACGACCTCCTAGAGTGATATTTTCGTTCCTTTAGATATTTTCCTCTGGTTGCTTTCTCTTCGAAGGGACAAAAGATTCGATACTTGTCACTCCCCATCTTGCCTCCCCATCTTGCCCAGAATTGGCCAAGCCAATGGGCTGAGCCGTACCACCGAGAGCACCGCACGCAAAATCGGTGCATAAAGACCTGGTTCTGAGAAATGCGGACAAACAAGCGACGTCTACGCGCCTTTCCGTTGCAAACAACATGAGAACGTCTGTGATTCTTGTCACTTCGTCATTGGATTGGCGGAGTTTCTTTTGGCTCAAACTGTCAGATTGGGCAATTAACCTTGTGTCTTTGTCCAGAACTCTTCCTCTCGCCTCGCTGTATGGCGATTTCAGTGAGGAGGTTGGGCACCAAAATAACGATCTCTGCGAGGCAAATACACGTCAAGAAGAGCCTCTCAATCGAGTTTGACGAAAGCTGTGGATGAATCAAATCGTGAAACGTGCTCAAACGCTTCTAAATCAGAGTCCTTTAGACGACTTCGTTTAACTTCATGTGTCGTTTGACCGGGGGAAGCCGTAGACCGTGCTGACACGTTCGAGGGCATCGGCCGGGCGTCCGCCTAACAAAGTGGCCATTTCTACGCGTCGAATCATCACGCCTGGCGAAATCGGGAAGTCGACGGTGACTTGTCTGACAGAACGCTACTAGGAACAGGTGCCTTACTAGTAGTAACAAGAAGCTGTTAGAAACAAGTCTACTTGTCTGACTTGTCTCCCTAGCGATGGCCTCCAACCTACTTGTCTCACTTGTCTCCCGTTTTGCCGAGTATCAAACAACTAGGAGCAAGGATGCTACTAGGGGCTCCTGGCCTTACTACTAGGAGCAAGAACGCTACTAATCAAACATCTCAGAGTGTCCAGTTTGCAAACAGGCTGGTGCGGCTCCGTCTCACGCTCCTCACCCTGACGCACCTGAGCGAGCAGAAGAACCCATTATTTATCATTTATGTCTTTTCTTGTTACTTTTCTATGTGTTTTCAGCCCTTCCTGTTCTGTCTTCTCGTTCTTCTTCGTTCCTTCTTTTTATTGTGTCTTTTCTTTAGACCTCTAGAGACATGTTTCTTTCTTGCGCTCACCATCTCAGAGCGCCACAGCCCATGCCTCTTGGCTCATTTTGGCTCATTGCGCTCATTGGCACCTTCAACGAGATATCTCGGTAGAATTGCTTCCATGTGCGAATTCAGAACATCTTCTCCACGTCAAGCAACGGCAGGCCAGCAGAATAGCTCAAAGTATTCTGCCGAAAAGCAAAAAAGAATTGGAACCGCGTAATACGCAACGTGGAAAGACTTATATATCTGTGTCTGATGCGATCGGCCCTTTGAAACCGTATCATTGTAACTGTATATAGAGTAATAATGGAATGAATTCTTCAACAATACAAAGCATAAAAAGACAAGCAGCTACAAAGGGGCCTTTTTCTCGAGGGCCTTGAAGAGGCCTTCCCTTCCTTTGTTCATCTCTTTGTGGTTGTCGTTGTCCCCACGACAGGTTTCAAGGATCCCTTTTTGGGGCGAACAGGCCTGCAGCCATCAACTCCACTGGCTTTCCAAAGAGATGAAAAGGTGCTCAACAAACACTGTTGTGCCGACAACAGTCCCTCTTCTGTCTTTGAGAGTTCTCCAAGAAGAATAAGAATTAGTTGCCTCTTAGTGAGGATTGTGAGTATGTTTCTTGTTTCCTCTCGACCATGACACTGATTCCGAGCCATGGAAATTTGTGCCACGGGCGCAAAGAAACCACAAAACTGAGCACGCAAAATCACTGAACATGAGACAGAGCACACATTCACACCTGCCCGGTGATTGTGTGTGTAACAGAAAAAATGAAAGTGAATGTGCCTCCATCCTCAAATCCAGCTTTCCGACCAGTCTGCATCGTTTTTCTCATGCTCAGACGAGTTTCTAGGTCACGAATTCCTTAAATCTTATACACTTGCGTATGTTGAGAGACCTGACAACAGAAGCAAGAAAATGTTGGATTCGTGATTTGTGCTTTCTCACAGGTCTTTCAAGACAGTTGCCTGTCCGACCAAAATGCAATCAGACTAAAGAAAGCACAAGCTCGCAATCTGCAGCCGACGTGCTTGGTAGGGCACGAAAAGCCTTCAACATCTTTTCTACAATCAATCAGATGTGAACGACGGTCTAACTCCTGCAACATGTCGACACTCCACGGCCGCACATAGACGTGACATGTTGAGCTCTGTAGTTGGCTTCACTGAGTTTGGGAAGAGCTTGACCATTCAATTTCAGCCTAATCGCTACTAGTAACAAGTGCATCGCTTCTAGTAACAAGTGCCTTACTAGTAGTAACAAGAAGCTACTAGGAACAAAGGGCATCGCTACTAGGAGCAAGGACGCTACTCAGTAACGATGACCCCTCTGCCATGGCATTTTGCATGGGCCAAAGGTACAAAGTGCTCAGATGTTTGCCCGACACTCTTTTTCAAAATGGCTGTCATCACACACTTCCTAGTTCCCTTAAAACTAAAACAAATTGCTGTTGCACAATGATCTTCTATGATCTTCTCCTCAACCAGGGTGCGAAATCCCACAAGGACCCTCCCTCCCGCACCGAGTCTTCTCCGAGTCTCCTGGAGGCTTCGTAGCAAAACCTTCCACCTCGGTCCTCAGCATGTTTGCGAAAGCGAAAAAGAGCGAAGAAGCTTGGATCATGTGAGGAGGTGACGCTAGGTACCCGCTAGGTGATACCTTACGTCTTGACTATGTCTCGACTACTATCCCAAGAAGGCTCAATTTCACAGGTTTGGAATGCCAAAGATTTCTTGGTACATCTTGGTACTAACTTTGGCTACTAGTAACTAGTAGCAAAGGGCATTACTACTAGGAGCGATCGGACGCTACGTTCGGGGCGCTCCTGGCCGTACTACTAGTCACAAGAGGACGCTACTAGTCACATCCATTTGCACGACCCCAGCATGCTCGAAGCTACTAGGGGCTCCTGGCATCGCTACTAGGAGCAAAGGACGCTACTAGGGCCGGGGCTCCTGGCCGTACTAGGAGCAAGTAGCTATTAGGAACAAGTGCATCGCTACTAGTATACAAGTGCCTTACTAGTAACAAGAAGCTAGTAGTAACAAGTGCCATGCTAGTAGTAACAGGTGCCTTACTAGTAACAAGAAGCCATTAGAAACAATGAAGCTATTAAATTTGCTTTAATTCTAATAGCTTTTTGTTACTACTAGTAAGGCACCTGTTACTACTAGCGTGGCACCTGTTACTACTAGAAACAAGGTTCGCTACCACAGCCGTGTCGTGAACCATTTGCAGCGCAAATGCCCAGACCCGCCCTAAGCCCGAGACGAGTGAGCTGATCCATGGGTCTTCACAATACGCGGTGAGACGGAGAAAGAATCGGATGCCGCAATTCTCGAAGATCGACTGAAAACCGAAGAAGAACGCTATTAGGGGCTCCGGGCCTTACTACAAGGACGCTACTAGTAACAAGAACAAGAATCAGGAACTCAGCAGCTTTAAGAACCTTGTCTTTTCCAGCGTTCCTTTCTTCAGCCGATTTTCGGGCGCTCTTCGAAGAACTGCGGGATAACTTGTGGCCTGGTGTAAGGAACGCCAGGTTGGGGAGTCCAACGCTTCCCGCTTCCCAGTGCCAGGTGAGTGCGCCTGCCTCAAAACTGATGAGCACAGCTGCAACCTCCCCCTTTTTCGATGCAAAAGGCGTGACCAAAAGCTCACAAATCTCTCATTTCACTCTTTGGCTTTCACCTACTTTCTTCACTAAAAACCAACAAAAAAGAGAAAACAAGAAGAGAAAAGGTCTGCAGCCAGTTAGTTCGTGCTCGGTTCGTCGGACGGTGCACGAACGGGTGCACTCATGGCATTTCGGGACCCACAGGGTCACATCGCCTAAGCCACAGTCGTTCCTGAGTTCCTTAGGCGATGAGCTTTTCCCTGAGCTTTTCACCGAAACCTCCTCATAACACGAGGCCCTTCGCATTGGCCGCGCAAAACATGGGTTCGTTTATGTGGTGCGAAAACCTCCCGTCCAAAAAGAACAACAGCATTGCATGGTCTGATTCGTAGTATAGTTTTACTCACAAAAAGTTGGAAAGACGGGTGAGATTCAAGACCACACCATGACAACCCAAAAGGCGGCCACTTGAGTCTGGCAGCGGTTCGCTGTCACGACTGTCAAATTCAGAACCAAGAATCGATTGTCCAAAATGCCAAGAGCAAAGGCCAATGCTTTCAGTCTTTCAAAAGGCTTTCAGATTAGGGGTTGGAGGCCATCGCTAGTAGTCGCTAGGTTTCAAAACGCTTTCAGAATTCTTGAATTCCACTAGGAACAAGTGCATCGCTTCTAGTAACAAGTGCCTTACTAGTAGTAACAAGAGGCTATTAGGAACAAGTGCATCGCTACTAGTAACAAAAAAATGTGATTCTTCCAAAGCGGTCGGGCTTCTGAATCCGGCAGTCGGAGCGGCAGAGGAACGAAGACCAACTACTACCCATGCAGAGCCCTCCGTTCCGTGTGGTTCATTTCAAAACGAAAAGAACGAGAGAAAATGGTTTTCGTGTCCATACTTTTCTTATCCTTGCTTCATCTTTCTTATAGACAAACAGTCTCTCGAGACCCTTTTTCGAGGACGGCTCTCATATGGAGCCTGACCATTCAGAACGGATGCCCATTACCCAGGCACCAGGCAAAATCGATCAATTTCAACATTTGTAGCCTTCTTCTACGTGCAGCCTGCAACTCCGAGAGAGATTCATTGAATATCTCAAACATGAAAAGGCCGAACAAATGGGAGGATTTCCCTTCTGAAAGATGAAACGTTCAGCACTAGGTGGCCTGATTCTGTGCTGTTTTGCTTTTCACCCTGTCAATTGGGATGTTGGAGAACCTGTGATGTCAAACAAATCCAATCTTAGATCTCAGTTGCAACACTGCTGGACATCAGGCTGCCTCATTCACAATGGCAATGACCTTGGAAAGCTAAAGCAGCTGATGTGCCAGCCCTCGTGAGAAATGCCATAAAAAAATTATAAAAAAAACATTTCCACACAAAAGGAAGGGACGAAAGAAAAGAAATA
>CAXAMN010011237.1:176501-203371 GCA_963970005.1 Durusdinium trenchii
TTTTTTTTTGTCACTTCCAAGTCTCCAAGCGTTGGGAGCTCCACCTGGTTGCATCCCGACGCACCGGCTCCTAGTAGCGATGCCCTTTGCTCCTAGTAGCGTCCAGGTGCCCTTCGGTGAATTCGATCGCTTTCATCCATGATTTTCATCCCACCCCTGTACCACGAACGAGACGGTCAGGCCTTCTTGATTTTTTGCGGGGATGCGTGGCCGAATTGCAGAAACCTCGGCCATGCAGCATTCCTAGTAACAAGTGCATCGCTAGTAGTAACAAGTGCCTTACTAGTAGTAACAAGAAGCTAGTAGAAACAATAACTCCAGTAGCCCTTTGCCATTGTTTCGCGGAGGCGATAGCAGTCTTGTTCACAGAAGGTGCTGCAAAAAGTTGTGGGAGTAGCAGCAGCGGCGGTGGTGGTGGTAGCAGTAGTAGCACTTGTTGTTGCTGTTTTAACGGTCCACACCCTAGCTCATCCCGAGTCCACCTGTCCGCCTAGTGTTGCACTCGGGGATTGAACCCGGGTCCGACGCGTCTGAGCCACTATAGACAATACCTACTAGAAGCGATCGGACGCCACTAGGGGCTCCTGGCATCGCTGCTAGGCTAGTAGGGGCTCCTGGCCGTACTACTAGGAACGAGAAGCTACTAGCAAAAAGAGTTCATCCAAATAAAAAATAGAATCTCTCAGTCTTCCTCTAAGCTACTAGCGATGGCCTCCAACCTACCGGCTACTGCTGCTATCTACACAATACCGGCCCTCATTGCTGCTGCTGCTACTGCTGTTGTTGTAGGTCTCCACATGCCCATTCAAAGCGAACGCCTCTTGCGTGTTTGTCAGGGGAATGTTGATCATGACCCTTCGATGGGCGAATCAATCTCCCAAGTCACTCTGATCAAGGAAAATCAACAGAAAATAGAAATCCACTCAAGCAAATGCCAACGGTCAAAGGCGCCAAATCGAAGCAGAACTGAGAGCCACTCGCATTTTTCATAGAAACATCTTGGTCAAGTTCTTGAGGATGCTGAGGCAAGACCAAACACTTTACATGATGCTCCAAGGAAGATACACGTTCTTTTGTCCTTCACTTTTCTTCTATCTTTTGCTGTTAGGTACGGCTGCTTCTTTGGACCTTTTCAGTCCCTTTTTTTCTCCTTTATCTCTGCAAATATCTGCGAGCAATTTGAAGGGATCGCTTGGAGTCGAAAAGACTTGGGGACTGGACACACTTGAATCGCAATGAAAAAGGGAAGGTTACTACTGAGTGTTTCGAACGTTTCATGTTTTCCGAACGTTTTCGTGGTGCAAATGAAGCTGCCTGAAACTCGTGTGGGCAGTACAGCAGCTCCTCATCTGTATCAAACCTCAGCTATACCCCTCTCATTAGAACTCCTAGCTCAAAGACCTCTTACATGTGTAAACCGCCACTTTGGAATTGAGCCAAGAATCTTGTTGGGGAAGCACAAATGGGCTACACAACTAGGGACAAGGCATGCAAAACGATGCTCTCAAAGAAGAGTAGAAGTCTGTCAAAGTGCTCAGTCGCTCTGCAACGTCCCAAGGCTTCGGCGACTCAGGTGCTTCTGTTACAGTCGTGCGCCTATTGCAGTATTTGGTGGCAGGGTGGCTGGTCTTTCAGCAAATCCCGAATCTTTCAGGATCAAACTCCAAAAAGAGATCGCTTTCAATGGCCTACTAGGGTGGAGGCCATGGCTCAGTGCACTTCGCAGCGGGTCCAGCGGGTCCAGCGGCCCCAGCGGCCCTCTCCTTTCTGTTGACGGTGGACTGCTGTCTGTGGGACAGTCTGGGAAGGTGGTGCCTCAGGCGGACGCAATGCCGTGGACATGTTTGGGACGTCCAACGCATCTCCAAGAATCTCCAAACGATACGACTACTTGGTCATTCAAGCAGTTTGTGGAGTTTGAGATTAAAGGTGTTCCAGAGAATTCTTTGGGCCTGAGGCCTAGGGTCGTTTGAGATTCGGACCGAACGGATTCCGAACGGGAACAAGTGCCTTACTAGCAGTAACAAGTGCCTTACTAGTAGTAACCATGTTTGCTATTGTTCTTTATTGTTTCTAATAAAAATAGCTTCTTGTTACTACTAGTAAGGCACCTGTTACTACTAGCGTGACACCTGTTGCTACTAGCGTGGCACCTGTTGCTACTAGCGTGAACGAACCGGATGTCCTGGGTCTCCGAGGCTCGTTTGATCGTCTCCAGATGTCGGCGGCCTTGGCGAAACGCCAACGATGCTCCGATGCCCAGGGCCGTTCGGCGCTCCCTTCGGAGCTCCGTTCGGTTCGCGTTCGCTACGCGATGCCCTTTGTGACGAGTAGCGAACCTTGTTTCTACTAGCTTCTTGTTACTAGTAGTAAGGCACTTGTTACTACTAGCGATGCACTTGTTTCTACTAGCTTCTTGTTACTAGCAGCTTCTTGATGTTCCTTTTGACTCCAAGCCGGACTCGAGCACCCAGCTCGGCAACCCCATTCCAAGCACGTCGGTCTTTCGGAATATTGGGCACCTCACACAAGACAACACGGCTCACCCCACCCCGTCGCGAAGTGCACTTGGGTCTTCGATACATCCCACACACTTTTGCCTCATTGAGGTCCATGTCCATTGAAACAGTTCGACAAAGGTATCTAAGGTCCGTGTGTTGCAGAAAGATGGATCTGAAAGCACATTGAGCAAAGTGATCTGCGCTACTAGTAGCTCCTGGCCTTACTACTAGTAACAAGAAGCTACTAGTAACAAAGGGCATCACTACTAGGAGCAAGGACACTATTAGGTTGGAGGCCATTGCTATTAGGTTGGTTCAGCTTAAGGAGCTTGAGTCAGCGGTCGCTGTCGTTCACGGAACTCCAGCCCGAGTTGACATCCCGAAATGGATTTGTGGCTTGGAACCTTAGGTATGCTCTTATGCTACATAACGTTACAGCTTCTGATCAGAATTGGACGAGACTAGACCAGCTGAACAGATTGAAAAACATTGCAACTTCCTATTCCTATGTCTGCAAGAGCACTGCATGAAGGAAAGCATGAAGACAATGACCAAATCAAATCCCCGAGCCTTGCTTCTTCGCTTCGCAAGCTTAGGTTCTGAATGCGGACGTGGGCTCTCGAGATCGAAAAGGATCACAAAATGCTCCAAGGGCCTCCAACCTAGGGGCTCCTGGACTTACTACTAGGAGCAAGGACGCTACTAGGGGTTTTTGGAATCGCTACTAGGAGCAAGGATGCTACTAATTGTGATAGCCTCCGACCTAAGAGCTCAAGAGGCCTGAAGCTTTGGTGTTTTTGTAGCAAGTTGGCGGGGACGTAAGGACACAATGCGCTTCAGGAGCTGTGCTTAGAAAGGGTTCTGAATGCCAAGTGCGACGTCCTGCATGGAACCTGCGAACCATGTGATTGACGAAGCCATTTAACACGCGTTACTCAAACAGATTGCCAGTCAGCAGACCGAAAACGCGAGCATTTCTGGCCTTCCCCTGTCCAAGTCGGTGCCACCTCAGTGTCCAGTGCCCGTTGTCGTTTTGATCCTCGTGACTTTGGGCTCCGACAGCTCCAGCCTTCCCTACTTTCCTTGTTTTTAGCCCAGGGGATCCCAGGGGGTAGGCCGTAAAGGTAGCTAGTAGCTAGGTAACTAGTAGAAGAGGTAGCTAGTAGGTACAAAAACGCTACTAACTACTGGACGCAGGATAGCTCAAGCTTCTTCAAGGAAGCGCTCGCACGGGAAACTTAACACTTGGGCGTCCGGCAAAGCCAAAGGGCACTGCAACTGCCACAGGCGCGTAGGCCCATTGAAACGCCTCAAATGGCTTGTGCTTGAAACACTCTGTGCCCAAACAAATTGTGTTTAAAAGGAATTAATAGCGATGGCTTCCAACCTAAAAACGGCTTGAGCTCAATTCAATTACGTGGTCATGGTTTGATAGGCTGGCTGGTAATTTTGTAGGGGTGAGTGTGCATTTCGCTACAGTGAAGCAATGCTTTTTCCAAGAATCTTCGATTTGCTGTCTTCCAAAATACAACTCTTTTGGGGCACGCATCAAACCGTGACCTGGCTTGTATGTGTCATGGAACTGTCATATTTGTGCACTTGGCAAGCAAAGAACAAATCAACAGCACCCAGCACCTCCCGACCTGAAGCGACCCAAAGCAAGTTCATTTACAAACTGCAATCACAACGACCGCCAATACCCCCTACCCCAGGAAGCAAATTCTTTCATCATCAGGAAGCAAAATCATCATCAGACGAGAAACCAAGAAGCACATCAAAAAACATCCGTGAAGCAGCTGAAAATCGCTAAAAAGGACAGGCAACCTATCAAACCGCCAGCAACTACATGATCTCTTTCTAGAGCTTACCTTTCCATACTCTTCCATATATACACTGTGTTCACTTTATTGTCTCCTTTCCAAATCCAGAACTGGGCTCAAGCCTAATGTGAAAAACGTGTTCACACTGAGTCACAAAGTGTCCAGAAGACAAAGTGCGGCCAATGTCTGACATGCCAGTGATGGCAATTGACTCGATAGACAGAACAGGGTTCAAAGCAAAGAAAGAAAAGCTTCACGAAAGGATTGACAAGGAATAGACAGTATGGTTGTGAAAGGTCTAGGTCCTAGGTCTCACAAAGAAAAACGATGAGAAACGCAAATCTTTGAAGAACTAGAAACAAGAAGCTACTAGGAACAAGGGCATCGCTACTAGGGGCTCCTGGCCTTACTACTAGGAGCAAAGACGCTACTAGGAACATGGACATAAAACACTTTGTCCACGCCTGACCCATCGCGGCTGGTGGAAGTGAAGGCACAGAAGGCACAGGAACCTGAGTGCACAAGGGAAGAAAGGTCGGGAATTTCTTGTTTCTTTCAGACTTTAGGCCCTTTGGGCCTTTTCTTTTTCTTTTGCTTCATTCTTCCTTTTGGAAACAAACTGCTTGGGCAAGTTTAACTCCCACAACAGAGCGCAGCAGGGTGCCCTGCAGCATATTTTCCCATCTCCATGGAGTTCACATAGCCAAATTGTGCCTGTCCAGCTCTGACATTCGCCACATGGTGTGAATCAATGTTTGTGGGTTCCAGTGCTCAATGTATTGGACTGAAATCTTTGGGTTGGGAAGCTTTCCAAAACCTGTCTAATGGTTTTTTTGTTCCCTCTGGCCTGCGGATCAGCAAAAGGTGATCGGCCCCTGTGCAGAAAAACGCAGATGTGCAAGAGGGATATGTTTTCCGGTATGCTGTCCAGTTTTGTTCCTTCACTTTTGCCCTCTAGAAACTGTACAGAGGTGCATCAAGCACAAGGACAAGAAGTGGAGAGCAAGGTTGTGGTAAAGAGCAAGAAAAAAACACACAAAACGCAAGGCACAAACCAGCCTGGCTGGCTTGACACAGGCACTGCGAATTTCATCGCGGTTGTGAGCATACCTGGGGTGAGCAAGCACAACGATGGAAGAGTAACCAAGCAGGCGAGTTTGTCTGAACAACAAAATCGCTGCTCAACAAAAGCCTTGCCGGAAGGCTATGAATATATATATATATACACATATTGTAATATACTCTTTTGGGGTATGTGTTGTGTTGCAAGACGGAGTTCGGGAAGGTTCAAGTCCGCCCGCACCGAAGGTGCTGAGGCGTCAAACTGTATAGTTTTAGCAGGGGAACATTTTGGTTTGGGAACGCAAATGCATATTCTGCATCACGAGGTATGTCTGGGAGAGATGTGGGAGTGGGAGAAAACATTGAAAAAAACCATTGTTTTCACATATCATCTATGCCTGACTATATTTTTCATTGTTGCATCGCTTGCGTCAACGAGCCCATGAAAGGCAATCAAACAACTCCTCTCAACTGCCCATGTCTTAATGTAACTTTGATGTTTGCATCATGTGCATGAGCTAGTTGCAATTGTAGGGTCTATTCTGGTAGCATATGCATCAATTGGTTGCATGTGTATAGTTGATTGTTACATGCCTGCAAATTTGTATATGTTGGGGCCCATGAAAAAATGTAACAAATTCAAAGGAGTCCAAAAATATGTCCAACATTGTTTTGCAAACAAATATGTAAGAGGATCCAAGAATAGAGTGTTTATAGAGAGACATACCTAAAGTATGTCACGGGGTCCAAAAGTAGAATGATTTTAGACACTTCTCTATATATCATTCATCCACTTCACGCTGCGTTCATCTCCAAGTTTTGTGTCGGTCATGCACATTGTACAGTTAATGGTATACATTCACTCTATTCTTCGGACCCCTTGAAATTGTACATGTTTTAGGTGGCCAAGTTATATCAATTATATAGCAAGCATGAGTACAATTTGGACAAAGGGGCGAAAAATATCTCCAATGATGCTTGCAGGTTGCAAGCAAGACATAACTAAACAAGCTTTATGGGGCCCAAAAAAAGAGTGATTATAGATACTTCTTGCATTTTCTTCATCCACACTATGCTGCGCTTATCTCTCAGCCTTGTCTCGGTCACGCACATTGTATAGTTTATTGTACATAATCACTGTATTTGTGGACGATCTTGAAAGAGGACAATTTCAAGGGGTCGAGAAATAGATCCAATGCTTGCAAAATGCAAGTAAGACATGACTAAACAATGCATCAAAGGGCCCAAGAAAAGAGTCAAGTGATTCTAGATACTTCTTTTACCCTCTCTCTGAGAGCCACTGGTACGGGCGGTTGTCGTCGCGAAGCGACTTGAATAAAAAGAAGGCGAAAACAACATCAATGCTCCTAGTAGCGAACATTGCTCCTAGTAGTAAGGCCACGAGCCCCTACTAGCGTCCTTGCTCCTAGTAACGATGCCAGGAGCCCCTAGTAGCGATGCCCTTGCTCCTAGTCTGGATAGAACTTAAGGACTTGAACCAGCGAAGTTACTTTTTCGAAAGGAACCAGAGTTCTCCAGGATCCGAGCAAGACAAAAGGGAATGCCACCCACGGAACTCAGTTAACCAAACCAAGACCGACTTCCAACGGCCAATTCCAGCCGTCCCCATCCTGCACTGCGGATCGTGGCATCCGCCTGAAACAATCACAGCTGATGGCATTCTCCTTTTTTAGCTACTAGGAACAAGTGCATCGCTACTACTAACAAGTGCCTTACTAGTAGTAACAAGGACGCTACGAACGGGGCTCCTGGCATCGCTACTAGGAGCGATCGGACGCTACGAACGGGGCTTCCTTTTTTTTGCCCAAGGGGGTAGGCCGCTATGAGGTGTGAGGTAGCTAGTAGGTACAAGAACGCTCCTAACTACTGGACGGAGGATAGCTCGCGCTAATGATTTGGCTCCTAGATTTTTAGGGAAACCTAAGGTTGGAGGCCATCGCTGATGGCAATGCTGATTCTTACTACAAGGCGTGGTTCCATCATGCTTCATCATGTGTCGTGTCTTTTTTGGGTGTGTCAACATGACATAGCAGGACACTTCGGTGAGAGTTTATTTGAGAGAGCGGAAATTAGTTGAAGCAGCTGTGGCCACACTTCACCACCACAATCATGCTCAGTACAGCAATTTCCACACCTGTGTTGATCAAAGCTTTGCATATCTTGGTGCGGAAGAGATCCTTGGCTGACTTGTGAAGCAAAGTAACACTCACCTTGTGAAGTGGCTGCAGAAGCCAAAGCCTGAATACGCCACCTATAGACAACAGCTTTGACGCCACCTATAAAGGTGCAGTCAGGGGGCCCAGGGGGCCCACAGGGCCCATTCCCTTCCTCTCCTACGCTTTTCTTTTATCGTTCCCCCTAGTAGCGTCCGTGCTCCTAGTAGTACGGCCGGGAGCCCCGTTCGTAGCGTCCTTGCTCAGTTCGTAGCGATGCCAGGAGCCCCTAGTAGCTTCTTGTTCCTAGTAGTACGGCCGTGTGTCCTTTTCTTGTTTTTCCTGAAGGCAAATGAGGTACAAGACCTCTGCCTAGCCTAGTTCAGTTCTTCTCTGAATTTCTTGAGCACCCGGCTGGAGCCGGTCTAAGTTCTTCTCGAGCATGTGCGAAACCACAAGAGCTTCCCTGGACGCAAGCAAAGGTTGAGAAAATGTTCAGTGAAACCATGATGAAGTGTGTTCTGGCACGACGTGTTCTCACACAAGAAGAAACACTGATATCACTTTGAGAGATTAAACTGAGATAGTCCCGGGATACGTTGGATCCGAATGGCCTTTGCACAAACACCCAAGAGGTTGAACTTGCACATCTTCGTCTTCGAAAAGATACGGCTTTCTGAAGATGCACCCGCCTCGATGACTCAAGTAAGCAAATTCACCAAAGCCACCATAACCCATTTCATCTCAAAGCCATGTCCATCGCTAGCTTGGAGGCCACTGCAAGTAGGTTGCATGGAGCGCTCTGACCATTTCATCTCGTGAAAAGTCGACCCTCTGAGTTTCTCACTGCTTGTGACGCACCTGGCGATCGGCAACGCTCTTGGAACCAATGGAAAGGTGTTTCTGGATGAATGCTTTTCGTCCTAGGAACAAGGGCATCGCTACTAGTAACAAGTGCCTTACTAGTAGTAACAAGAAGCTATTAGAAACAATAAAGCTACTACTTATGTTTTTAGCCCGCTCCCCCCCCTATCAGCCTTCCGACTCGTTCTGTACTCCTGGCATCGGCCAGGACCTTGGCCGAAGGGCTGTTTCTTGGAGTTGGAAGAAGAAGAAGACGAAAGGTGGAGACGGGCCTTCTGAAAGAGGTCCAAACACCTTTTTAGAAATGAGACATATGACCTCATCGGTGCTTTTCTTTGCATGACATGCAGGTCGGACAGGATTTTTGAGGAACTGTTGAATAACGCATCTGGCTCGGATCCTTCAATGACCCACGGGTATATAACTGCTGTTCGTAATCTGGAATGTTCTTCTATATTGACGTAAACCTGAGGCCCTGGAAATGCTGTTCTAAAGCCCTGCAATCCAACGAGCTGCTTGCCAATCCTAATCATTCGCCATTGAATATCCTTTTTCCAGCGTTGGAGGACTGAATAGTCCCGAAAAGATGTCTGGCAAAAACTGCAGGCCGAGAATTGAGGCTGCAGGAAATCAAGAAAAATGCTGATGGAATCTGGCATTCTGAAGATCTCAACTACTGAGCAATTGAAGTGTGCTTCATGCTAATCTAGCACACAATGCACACACAATGGGCTCGTTCGGTCTGCTAATCTGTATCCTTTGCTATGAATACCAAGTTGCTCCCAGGAATGTGCAGAGACGACTTCGTGTTGAGGTTTCTTTCCCCTCAGCCTTCGCACATAGCGGACGCCCTTAACGCGCTTTGGCTCTCACGGGGATGCTGACCTCGTTGCGTCTCTTCCAGGGCACAGTAAAGGGATCGTTGTACTGCATGAGACGCGTGGTGTTCTCTACAATCTCCCAGGTCTCACTCTTCTCCACGAAGTCTATCAATTCTTCGGTCCTGAAGTTCATGTCAATGTCCAACTTGGACCCAATCACAACCAGAGATCAAACGGAAAACTCGGCCTCAAAGAAGAGACACGACAGAAATTGGAAAAATTACTCATAGCGGGCAAATCCCACATTCCAAAAACATCCGAGGAGTGGTACAAACTAGGGTGGAGGCCATCGCTACCTAGTAGCGATGCCCTTTGCTCCTAGTAGCTTCTTGCTCCTAGTAAGGCCAGGAGCCCGTAGTAGCGTTCTTGTTACTACTAGTAAGGCACTTGTTACTAGAAGCGATGCACTTGTTACTAGTAGCGATGCCCTTTGCTCCTAGTAGCGATGCCCTTTCCGTGGGTAGAAAGCCTTCGAAGCCTCGAATGGTTACAAGACTGCCTCGACATCTTACGATCGTCCCCACGAGCACACCGATGACAGACCCGAACGGAGACTTCACTAGATGTTTTTCATTTTTGCGGCCTAAAGGGACTGTTGTTTGTTTTTTTTAATATGCGTTCCTCCCTGATGCTGTCCTCTTTTTCTATATTTCTCTTTCTCCTTATTCTTTTCTTGATGTTTTTCTAGTGTTCTTGATTTCTCTTTTACACATGTTTGAGACCCTTCCTGACCACCCTTGGCCGAGCCACTTCTTGGCCACCGTGGCTTGTAGCGCATAGCCTCCGAAGCATGAGACGGCCAAGGTCTCGACCGGGCGCTCTTGGAGAAGCACTCCGGAGTTCTCGGCCGGTGCCGGGGCCGTCTCCAAGGACGTCCAATATTTGCTGGGCATGATGAACCTGAAGACGACTCCGACCATCAAAGAAGAAGCAGGAGGAGGGGAGAAGAAGGAAGAGGGAAGAAAGAGAAGAGACAAGAGAGAAGAAGAACGTGCAAAATGCTGATTCAACCAAAGGACGACATGGCTCCACTGTCTCGATCCATCTGCACAGGAGTTGTCATCGCCATCTTCTCGTTCCGAACATTTTTCTTTCCAAAAATGTAGTCGGCAAGCATGAAGAAGGACCGGTTATTCGCCACCTCTGCACCTCCGCATTAGAAAAGCCAATTGGCATCTGAGAAACAGCGATGCTCAAGCTACCTTTACCTTTCAAGACAAGAGTTTACATTCACTTGTCATAACCATGTCATAACTCTTACAAATCAGTCAAATCACTCTTCAAACTATGCTAGGAACAAGAAGCTACTAGTAGCTCCTTAGTCCTTAAGTGTCTCTAAAGATCTAGGAACCAAATCATTATATAGTGCGAGCGCTTGGAAGCTTCCCCGCCGCCGATAGGGCAGGGCAGCAGGGGTAGCTTCCTTGAAGAAGCGTGAGCTATCCTGCGTCCTAAGTAGTAGCTACCTAGCTACTAGCTAGCTAGCTCTAGCTACCTGCCTCTCCCTCCTAGCGGCCTACCTCCCTTAAAAAGGTAAACTTATTTGTGCCAGTCTCATCCCTTCCCTTCGGGCCTTGACGTGTTTGAACCACAGCATAAGGTGCGTACTCCCTCACCTGTAGGTTCTAACCAAAGGAAGCACAGAGTCAGAAGGCAAACAAAGGGCCAAACGGCTGTCACAATATGAGCATCTAATCACTTAGCCCTTGAGCGGCCAAATCTGCCTCAAAGCCAGAGAGTGCATCTCGAGAAACCACCTGACAGATTGAGCGTCAAGAGATCCGTCGGGCCACGACGTGCACCGCGCGGTCTTCAAGGATGCCAAAAGCAAAGTGCACGATTCTTGTGCAAACACCGTGTGCCATGACAAACTCTGAAACAACCTGAACCTAATCAAACTCTGTGTGCCTAATCGACACAAAGCAACTCTTCTCAGAGCGTCTGCGCCTCGTATTTGGGCGTTTCGAGCTTCGGCGTCCGTGCGGCCCAGTCCTCGTCCTTCGACTTGGCCGACCTCCGGTTTGGCAGGACAAATGGCGTTTGACAGGAGAAAGGATGCTACTAGGGGCACTCCTGGCATCGCTACTAGTAACAAGAAGCTACTAGTAACAAAGGGCATCGCTACTAGGAGCAAGGACGCTACACTCTTTCTTTATGATCTTTGCAAATTCAAGAGAATGAGAGGAAGAAAGAGAAAGACACGTGCAAGAAAGACAGGTGTTTTTTGCCAAAAAAGGAAATGGAAGAGAGAAGAGTCTAGTGACTGGATGTGTTTAACGTAACCTTTAGGAATCCAGGAATCGGAGCTTATTGGAAGCTGAACTCTGCAATCTTCGCTACTGCAAACGTGACTTGGTTCGCAATTTGGGTCCCAAAGCAACTCAAAAAGAATATTAACATACCATAGAATCATAGAAAAAAGACTGTACGGAACCCAAGAGCGATGGCCTCCAACTAAAAACAAAATAGAAAAGTAAAAATTCTAACACGGAACTGCAACAGGAAGCATGTTCATGTTGCACTTCTACAGATGAACCAAGCATGTACACCACATTTGATTGAACCAAGGAGGCACCGAAGGCAAAAACGTATCATGCAGCGATCTCCATCTTCCACTAAGGTACCTTCTCCCCTTCAAAGGGATCCCATGGTGAGAAGGTTCACGACTGATGGAGGCCCTCTAGGAAGTGTTTCAATGTGTACAGAAGTGGCTCGCCAACAGGTGCTGCTTCACGGGGTTACTACTCCAAAGACTGGCAAAAAACATGCAAGATCAACTCACAAGACTCGAACTGTAAAGAAAAACAGGAAACCAAGGCGAAGGGGCTGCCACTTAAAAACGAAAAAGACAAAACAACTCAGTTGACGGCACTCCCTTTGCATCCCTTGACTAACGTGGGTTGGAGCCCATCGCTAGCTTTCTTCAAGTCCTTTACGTTCGTAGCGATGCCCTCTTGTTCCTCGTAGCGAACATTGCTCTTAGTAGTAAGGCCAGGAGCCCCTAGCAGCGTCCTCTTGCTCCTAGTAGCGATGCCAGGAGCCCCTAGTAGCGATGCCCTTGTTCCTAGTAGCTTCTTGTTACTACTAGTAAGGCACCTGTTACTACTAGCGTGGCACTTGTTCCTAGTAGCTTCTTGTTACTACTAGTAAGGCACTTGTTACTACTAGCGTGGCACTTGTTCCTAGTAGCGATGCCCTTTGCCCCGTTCGTCTCGCCTCTCCAAGCTCCAAGGATCGGAGTTCGTCAGCTGCCGCAGCGCCACGAACAGCGCCCGCGCCTTCGAAGCCGCTAGCGGAGCCTCCTTCCCTTCAGCGTCCATGGCATCGCTCCTCTTCGAACCAAACAACGGAAGAAGTGATCGAAAAGAACTCTTTCGAAAGCGTTCGAAAAGTATTTTTTCGGATGTTCCGAGACTGCAAAGAAGAGCTTGTGTGAAAGAGCATTTGTCAGCAGAAAGATGCGAAGAAGCAAGCGAGGCCTTTTAGACCTAAGAAAAAAATCGACAACTGAAAATGATACCGTGGAGGGCCCCCTTCAACTAGGGAGAGGCGAAAATGCTACTTCGTTCATCCTTTTTGCATCATGTTCACCAGCGCAATTGAGTGTCTGTGCAGTCAAGGCTCTGCAGCACGTACCTCAACCGTTGCTCGCCCTCTCGACTTTGCTTCTGCACCACCACGGGGCTATCTGCTTGTTGTGGCAAAATGTGATCCCTCACCGTGCGATAAAGGCTGGCACACGCCGAACGATATCCCAAGAAGGGCCGCAAGCGGAGCATCTGAAGAGTCGGCGTCTCTTCCATCTGCTGCGCATACTTCTCCTCGGCTCGGCAAGGCTACCCGAGGCTATCTGGGCACCATGAGTGAACAACTGTGTAGCAGAGAAAAGAAGCATTTGTATCGTCAAGTTGCAACATGAATCTGGACGTCGACATCACCCAACCCGCCATACCAACCCCTTTTTCTGCTCTGCCCTCGCCAAGCAGCCACCTCTGCAAAAATCTCGCCACTGGCGTCGTCGTAGACCTCGGCCAGCTCCTTCAGCGCTGCCTGCCGCGTGGCTGAACGCCGCGCGAGCAGCAGCCGCCGCAGGGCTGAGCGCCACTCAGGTGGCTCTGCCGCCGGCTCCGCGACGGCGCGGCGAAGCGCGGCGTCGGAGCGTGCGGCGGGGTGCCGGCTGGGCGCTTGGGAGCGGGTGCATGACAAATGCACAAAACTGACGGCGGATGTCAACAGGAAACACCACGCAAGACCAGGTCGCCTTCGTGCCATGAGCGCAGCACGTTTGGCTTTTTCTCACCAATGGATTCTGCTTCAAAGTTCCGCCTATGACCTGTCTTCTCTTCCTTCCGGTTGATTCCTATCCCTGTCTCTCCATTCCATGGAACTGCTTTTCATCGCCTGAAGCCTTCTGCAACAATCTCATCTTCATTCCCTGTCAAACTGTTTCCTTCAAAAAGAGTTGGAGATGCGTGGAAAGCTGGCCCACTTGATGTGTTTTCACTAAATCCCGAAAAGCTGCGAGGACCGACGTCCGCTTGATGCAAGCAAACGGAATTTCCTCTCGGGATCCCTCCACACATTCGCTTCAGATCTAATTCCTGAGGCTCGCACAGGTCTCGGCTACAATACAAAGAGTCTTGACTACAATCTGCAAAGCAAAAACTTGAGCAAATCGGTCGGACAGCGGCACCTCATTCGTCTCATGCCACACCCACTACGCTCGCATGCGTTCTTTTGCTTAAGCGAACGAGGCTTTTCGGCGCTACTAGGAACAAGTGCCTTACTACAAGTAACAAGTGCCTTACTACTAGGAACAAGAAGCTACTAGAAACAAGGGCATCGCTACTAGTAACAAGTGCAAAACCGTCCAAAAGTCCGCAGGAATTCGTCCCAACCGTCCGGACTTCCAGAGTGAAGCGTCCGTTCACCCACTTGGAGCGCAAGCTCACAGACCTTTTTGGCCCAGCTATGTCACAAGCAGCGCACACTGGGCCTGAAAGGCGGCCGAACACTCAAGTCGTTTGAGTTGGACTTCCTCTCGTCACAGCGACAAGCGTGTTGCCTCCCAATGCGTCCAAGCGACATATCCAATAAGCCAATTTTTCACAACTTGAGATTCATCGGGTATAGGGTGGGTAGTTTTGCCTTGCATAATATGGATGTGGACGTGGTTGAGCTGGATGCCGCCAAGCTGGATGGGAATGTGGTGAGTAGCTGGGATAGGTCGGAGGATGGTGAGGGTGACCCGGGTGACCCGGGTGGCCATGTGGTGGGTGTGACGGGTGGGGAGGCATCGGAGCTGGGTGCGGGTGTGGGTGAGGGATGTGTGGGACGTGTGGGACGTGTGGGACGTGTGGGGCTGGGTGTGGGCGATGAAGTGAAGGCGGCCTTGGATACGGACGCGGATGTGTTGGATGCGGATGACTTGGTGGATAGGGATAGGGATAGGCACCATTGGGACCATTCGCTCTTGTGTAGGGCCTCGCCATCACAGGCTGTGCGGCTGGCCGGTAGCGAGGCGCTTCTCGGTAGGGGTAGGCCACGGCAGGCGATGCCGCCGTGGGCAACCGTCCTTGAGGATGTGTCGACGGTTGCAGGTGCGCATTCGGATGAGCTGGAGCTGGGTGAGCTGGGTGCGGGTGAGCTGGAGCGACTTGGTGGACCTGGAGAGCGTGGGGATGTGCCACAGCGGGAGGCTGTGCATCATAGTACCTGGCTGTGCATCTTTGCAAGAAGCTTAAGATCAAGAGGGCAAAAACACATGACAAAGAGAGCAAGACAAAGTAAGTCTATCCAACAAGCCTTTTGAAGTCAGCCTCCAAACCCGGCGCACTTGGCTCGCGAAGCTTGGCGATCTGCAGAGCAACATGTATCGCCAAAAGGTGGAGAAATTCAGAGGGCAAAAGAAAGTCCACGAATTCAAAGGGCATTGAGGGATGTGCATGTAGTATAAATTCAAGATGCATGAGCAAGCATGTCTATCCATTTGGGGAGCATGCCCATCCATTAATATTTCATGGAGATTCATGTGACAACCAATTTCACCCTTGGGTCATTCTCGCCACCAGCAAAGGCTTGATTGAGATGTTCCTTGAAGACTGCCGATCCTGGACCCCGTCCCTGCACAATGCCCACGTCTGCAAAAGCACACTTTTCTTCGAAAGTACATGGGCTGGCATGTTGCCAGCGACGTAAAAGAGAAGAGCGGACTTCCGTGAAACGACACCCAAACCAGCGACGTAAAAGCTCTCTAAGGAGGTCCAAGGATCGAAAGAAAGAAAAAAGGGTAGCGATGGTTACGTTCGTAGCGTCCTCTTGTTACTAGTAGCGATGCCAGGATCGCCCTGTTCGGAGCGTCCGATCCCTCCGTTCGTAGCGATGCCCTTTGTTCTGTTACCAGTAGCTTCTTGTTACTTATTAGTAGTAATGGCCTCCAACCAAATAGCAATGGCCTCCAAAGAAAGAAAAAAAGGACATGGCCATGGCAGCCATGAAAAGAGCGCCTCAAGTCTCAAAGAGACTCAAAGAAGAAACACGTCGCAAGATCTACGCTCGCCACCGACTATGTCTTTCTCGGTCTTGGACATCTGAGAGTCACCTCAAAGCCATGTGGGTCATGAGCCTTCTCTGAACTTCTGGCGATAACAAGGTTCGCTACTAGGAACAAGTGCCACGCTAGTAGTAACAGGTGCCTTACTAGTAGTAACAAGAAGCTACTAGGAACAAGGGCATCGCTACTAAGGGGCTCCTGGCATCGCTACGAACGGAGCAATGTTCGCTACTAGGAACAAAACAGTCTGAAACATCCAAACCTGCATTTCTTCATCCGCTTGTGAAACGTTCTGTCATTTTTACATCTCAAAAACTCTGTCCAGAAGGATTAGCCCATAAAAGAGTCTTTCTTCCACTCCAGAGACGGAAATCGTTGTCATTGAAGTGAACCCTGCTGAAACACTCGTGACCTTGGCAACATCAACTCTTCCTCCAGCGAGATGTCATCTAAGCACAATGCCTGCGACGCCGCGCTTGTCTTCGGTCCGCAGAACTCTCGGGGAAGACTTATCGGAACTACTTTTAAACAAAATCAAGGCATGAAATCCTCAACAAACCCGAAAGAAACACTAACCGGATCTCGGGCCTGACTCCATGCAATTAATGCCTGGCGAGTACAGGAGGCCAAATGACTGTCAATGTGAAATTCTCGTGCGCATGATGCTGAATGAAGAAGAGTGTTGTTATGTGTTGTCCTAGTCTGGGCAGCAAACCGCGGCGAATGAATCCAGCTGGTTCTTTGGGCAATATTGAGAACCATTCTCTTCAGAGCAATTTCAGTGGGAATCGTTTCACCTGTAGTAACAAGAAGCTACTAGGAGCAAGGACGCTACTAGGGGCTCCTGGGCATCGCTACAAGGAGCATTCTTACCAGTAACAATATTGAGAACCTTCCCAACGACGTTGCAACGAACAGCGAAGAGCACATCATCGGACACCGTCCTCTTCCTCCTCATCAAATGTGAAAGCCATAGGCCTTTGGAACTTTGCACAAAGCAGCATGTCGTAGCTTGGTCAAGAACACAAATCTTTGAACTCAAAATCTGACTGGTGCATATCTGATGTGCATATCATGGACCTTGCATGGAGAAAGGACTTGGAAAACGAAAAAAATTGAGATCGATCCAAAAAAAGAAAAGGAAGAAAGAGTCTAATATAGCTTGCTATTTGGTTGGAGGCCATCGCTAGTAGGTTGGAGGCCATCGCTCTTAGGTTGGAGGCCATCGCTAGGCACGGGCCCGAGTCACCTACCAGCTGGTGTGCCGGTGCGGGCCGAGCACTCGGGGGGCCGCGGATGGCCTACTTCGACCCCGAGCCATGGTTGGGGCAGATAGAAGATGGATCCAAGATCCATATAGCTGGACGAGCTTGGTATAGGGATTCCCATAGAGCTGTCTACCACTGCACGACAGCGCTCCGTGGGCAAGTTTTTCGGTTGGCTGGAGTTGATTTGAAGGGAGACCGCTTCACAATTTTCTCAGCGGACAAAACGATGGAAGAAGGAACGGTTGTTCTGACTGCCACGAACTCGACCACACTGATTCATGGCATGATCGATCGAACAGGATCCACGGAAGTCATCGACATCTGTTCAGGCTACGGCATCATGACTGCTGGCTACCACCTGATTGGAAGCAAAATCCGTTGCCATGTTGAGATCAACGACAGGTACGTTGATTGGTTGCGTGCTCGCCGACAGACAGTCATTGCTGGGGACATCGATAGCACTGAAGTCAAATTGGCCTTGCTGCCATATACCAAGGACCCATGTATCATAACCGGAGGTTTTGCATGCCAACCTTTTTCCCAACTGGGGGATGGGCGCCAACAATATGACCCAAGAGCTCGAAGCTTCGAAGGTATGGTATCAGCATGCTACTTGTACCAGCCGGTAGCTATGATTCTGGAATGCACCAAGGAGGCGCTCCATTCGCCATGGGTTCAAGATACATTGCATTCCTTTTGTCAGGCCGCTGGATACACGTTTCAACAACAACTGTGCCACCTGCATGAGCTCTGGCCGGCCAAGCGAACACGTTGGTGGGCTGTGATCACTCATCCTGGAGTACAGATGCCCAAACTGCAGTGCTTCCCGGCTCTTGACTTCCAACCATCGTTTCGACATTTGCTGCCCAAGATCGCCGAGTGGCCATCTCCACAGATTGTTGAACTGGCTCTTCAACCACATGAGTTGGATGCCTTCGACAACCAACCAGGAGGCTTGGGAAAGAATGCAGTCAGCCCTAACAAGCCACTGCAGACAGCCTTACATGCATGGGGTTCTCAACTCCAGGCCTGTGCGTGCGGATGCCGAGCAGGAGGATTCTCGGACAAGCGGCTTGAGGAAAAAGGATTGTATGGGGCCCTGATACCTCTGAATGGCGTCACCAACGTAAGGGGCCGTGATATCCAAAACATGAGGCACATCCACCCTGACGAAGTAGCCATTTTGCACCTGGTTCCAACAGTACACATCCAAGGGGAGCGTCGGTCGTTGCGACTCGATCTCACAGCCCTCGGCCAAATGGCCTCGCCAGCCCAGTCGATTTGGCACTTGGCACAGGTAGTTCAAGCTCTTGACAAAGTGTTTGGGGTTCAGTCCATCCAGAACATGGCCGAGCAAGCGTTGGTAGGCTTAGCCACTGAAGTCTTTGCAGCCAGGGACCTCATGCTTGCCCCGTTCGTGCATACCAAAGAATCAGCATTGTTCCAGCAAGCATTTTATGATAAGTTCGGCCGACAGTCCGCAGCCATTTCACCACCGGTGCCGCACATCGTTGCCTCGGTCGCAAGTGACCCAAAAGTTACACATGGTGGGGGGCCTAAACGAAAGGCTGACATCGCACACATCGACCCAACCGACTCTCCTGAAGGAACTGTCGTCACTGCCACTGGAGGCCTGGAGTTTTTCGCCAACAAGCCGAACAGGGTTTGTCCGACTAAGGTACCCGTGCCTCAGGTGGCTCAAGATGTTGTGCAGACCTCAACCATTGAGGCTTTTGTGTGCAATCCACCGGCCAACCCAGTTGACAGCACTGGCAGAGGCAAGGGAAAAGGCGGTCGAATGGGACCAAGCAATCTCCCAGATCTCATTATGATTGAAAACACTCGCTCTCAGGCACCGGATGAATTGTCACAGAATGATGGTGCCGATTCACCCCAGCCACAGGATGCCAAGGTCGACGGATGCCACCAAGCTGAAAGTCTCAGTCTGATCACCGATGACCAATTTGCTATCACAGTGTGCAGCAAAGATTGTGCACCAATCAGCATTCGTGTCCACAAAGGTGCCACAGTAGGCCAGTTGTCACAAGCCGAGGAGGGGGTTTCGATGCTGGTGCAACCCATAGTGGTTACCACACTCACTGGAGTTCCTTTGCCACTGCAAAGTGTCCTGACACCAGCCACCTGGTACGTCCTAGCTGATGGAGCCAAACACCAGATTCCTAAGTGCAATGCGGTCCATGCTGAGCAGTGCGTCCACATGACCACTAATACATGCCACCGCTTCCAGGCACTGCTGGCCCAAGGACCACTTGTGGCAGATGATGAGATGGCCTATTATGCAGCGCTGATTCGACAACAAGGCCATAAAGTAGGACAGCCGGTTGTGATCGATACGCCGGACGATCCCGAGCAACAGATTGCAGAGTGGGTCCTCCAAAGCATGCATGACCATGAAGTTAGCCCTGGTTGTTCTGTCTTCATGGTCCCAATCCTGTTCATGAGCCATTGGAGTCCTATTGCCGCACATGTCAACCAAGGTCATTGCACTCTGTTTGTCCCACAGGACTTGGATCGTTACATCCGGCCACTGATCATCGAGTCATGCGGGGTCAGTGAAATCAGTTTTGAGACTTTTATGTTGCCCACAGGGTTTGCGGCCGATTGTGGTTTCCAAACAGTTAATTGGATGTTCGCCCATGCCATAGGCAATAAGCACCCACGTGCCGTCACACCGGCCCAGGCCGATCAGTGGAGGACTCCGTTTGCGCGTCATGTCCTGCAACAGAACCAAGTCACAGGTGCAAGCATCAGGCTGGGAGGGGTTCTGCAGCCGGACCAATTGCTGTTGCAATCAGTCCTGAAGCAACACGGAGTGAGCCAAGACAGATTGTCCACATGTGCCACGCACTTGATCAACCAGTTAGGGGCTGAAGCCATCGCGAAAGCACTTGCCAGTTCACAGACCTGGAAGGACCTTAAAACGCTGGCTTCTCAAGCCGTCCCGCCCATCCGGATTGTCCTTGCCTCCGAACTCGATGCAGCAGTGCAGGCACGCCTGGAGAGTGCTAAGCCTTTTGGTTCCAAGGCCAACAAGAAGCCACCAGCCAAGAGTGCGAAAGCCCCGGTCATCCCGTCGGCAGAGCAAATCAAATTGCCAGATTCGATCTTCATGCAACAAGATGGACAGAAGCTTTCGGCAATCCCATTGCACAAGGTCGAGGCTCACGCACAGGGGGTTGCCCTATGCAACATTCAGGATGTGGCACACCTGCTGGGCCTCACATCACCAATTTCCTCGGAGGGAGTGGCGTTGTTGATACTGGACCATGCAGACAGCCGACTCCCAGCACAGGTTGAACACATTCGAGTCCCGGCCATGGCATCCACAACAGGTGAACCAATGCTGGTGTCCGCTGCCATGCTCCAGCTGGGAGCCAAGCGGGTGATGCGGCATGTGCCCACTGAAAGCTTTGTGGTTGAAGAGATCTCCACCAAAGTCCTGAAGATAGTGGTATACAGAGACGAATGGGCAAATTCATGGACGCAATTCATGACCCATCCTGTTAAGGCTGTCTTCGAACACCCTATCCTGCAAGTAGCTGAGTTCCCACAGGCCGAACATATCCTCGATGTGTGGGATCGACAGATGCTGGATTCCAAACTCGGGCGAGCACAGGCCAACCAAGCTGAGGTATTCGCATTCCTCGTTCGCACCACTGAAGCCTTCGCCATGCAGTTGATGCAGAACGCCGCTGTCGACGGCATTTACGTCGAACCACGCACCATGGATGGGAGAAGGCCTGACCCAGCATTCCGAGTAGTGTGGATGCCACGCCTCCCATTGGCACAAGTTCGACTTGCACGAAGCCAAACCGAAGCCAAGACCACGGTGGTTAGAATGGGTGCACGATTCGGCCTTCGAGTTGCACATGAACAAGCCGAAGCAGTCCATGCCCAGCACAGGCCCGATCTCATGTTCTTGGATGGGCACGAGTTGCGACCGTACAAGGTGGGGCCATTCCCTTACGGGTCAACGAAGGCTTCCATCTCCAAAGGCCTCAAACACATTGGATGGAATGCAAGGCCGGTGCAACCCATGTCTCAGATGCAGGTCCAAGAAGGGATCTTCTGGCAAGTCACTGCGCCACACGAACCCTCGCATTGGATATACCAAATGAAACATGGTGACATCCTCATTGCCAAAATCGATAGCCAGAAGGAAGCTCCATTGCCAAACATGACGAACATCATCGCTTCCAAGCAGACCATCACCAAGTTGGCTCAGACACACCAAGATCCGCAGACAGATCCCTGGTTGCAGGCCGACCCGTGGCAGTCCCATGCCACAAACAGAAAGCAGGCGGCACAGTCCATCGCCCCGGCTGCCACATCAGGCCAGCTCGCTGCCCTTGAGCAACGACTAGAACAGAAGATCAATGCCGCTAAGCAGGCAACTCATGAACCGCAGATGCCAGCCGACCAGACCGCCAGGATTGAAGCCTTGGAGTCGCAAGTGCACACGTTGACACACAGTGCGTCTACGTTCCAGAGTCAGCAATCCAAAGTGAATCACCAGCTGGCAAACCAGCTCCAAGGCCTGGAAGGCCGCATCGATGCCAAGCTTGATGAGCAGATGCAACGCATCGAGGCTTTGCTTTCCAAGAAGCAACGGCACGAGTGACTAGGTGACACTCGAAAATGGGGGTTTTCTCGCATAGCAGTGGCAGCCTGCCGTCCGAAGCAACTGCAAGCACGCCGACTGCAGCTTAATTCATTCTTTCGCATGGGTGGTGCGCATATCCGCCCTGCAGGGGTTTCGATCCGACATAGAGATCGTAAGCATCAGCACTGCCGAGTCAGCCATTCGAACCGTGACAGGCCATTGCAGAGTCGTGTCAAAAGCCTGCTCCGTCTTATGGTTGTGCTGACATTCACGTTTCGTTTTGGGGAAGCCAGTCATCCGGGCCCTAAATCACCGGGTTTTGTTCTAGGGCTCTTGAACCCTACGGGTTTGCAGAATAAGACTGATTTAATTAACCAATTGCCACAAGGCACCCAGGGCACCACTTGGCTCGTATCAGAGACACATCTTACATTGCAGGGTTCCGTCCAATTCAAGAAAGCCTTGAAACTGTCCCACAGTCCGTACAAGCTTATTCATGGAGATTTTGTCCCACCTAAATCCCACCTCCAATCCAGCATGGCCTCAAGAGGCAAAGAAAGGGGTGTTGGGTTCCTGACAAGTGTCCCGGGCAGGGAACTGATGACCTCCTGGACTCCAGACATCCGCCAACACCAAAGGTGTCATGCAGCCGGTTTCCAGTATGGCCGTCAGTGGCTACAAGGGTGGGTTTTTTACGGTAATGCCTTTCAGAGTGGCGGCTTGGCCACACGGGAACTGAATAATTTTCTTCTTTCTCAAGTGTTTGAGCGTGTCGGAACCGGTGCTCGTGGGCCTCGTTTCATCGGAGGGGACTTCAACCACTTCATAGAGGACCTACCAGTGGTGCAAACCATGCTCCAACAGGGTTGGCAGGAAGTACAACACTTAGCTGCCTGCAGGTTTGGGCAGGCAGTCCAGCCAACCATCCAGCAAAAACATGCAAAGGACCTTTTGTTTCTCAGTCCGGAACTCACACCCTTTGTTAAGCAAGTTTGTGTAATGGCACTCCATTGTTCATGCACCTGGCTTCAAACCATCTTTTCCGCAATGGTGGGCCAGCAAGGCCAAACATGTTGTCGGCTTACCGCCGATCCTTCCGGACAAGGCACCGGGTGCTGACTTGGCACACAGCTTGGCCCTCGATTTCCAGAAAGATGTCCAAGCACTTGAACGGATGTTGCAGACATCCAGACTTGACAATGCAAAGCAATCTCGCCTGGACAACCCAGCTCAAATTTTTACTGATTTGCAAGCACCCCGGCCAGAGCCGGTGCAGATGTTGCTAGCACATCATGTGTCCACTGTGGAATGTATAGACCATGAGGAATGTGCCGTCGAGCTCGCTTCAGCTAATGCTTTCGAGCCTGCCGAACCCATTGAATATAATGGAGTCCCCCTCAGTGTAATCCACCAGGACACAGATAAACTCTGGCTAGAAGTAATGCCACCCATTCAGATAGGAGACACCTTAACCCAGACTAAGCCGATCACTGATCTTGAAGAGATCTACCAAGAATTCCAAGCTGAATGGATGAAGCGGTGGGATCGTCATGCCAGGACGCCTGACACTGAATGGGCGCCGATTGTTGATTTTGTCCAAGCTGCAATTCCTGAGCCATTAAAGATGGACTATGCGCCGATTTCGTATCACACCTGGCAGACGGCCGTCAGCCACAAAAAAGTTCGAGCAGCGGTTGGCCCCGATGGGGTATCAAGAAGTGATTTGCTAGCTCTGCCCAGGAGCCACGTTGAGCCGATCTTGACAATGCTCTCAGACATTGAGCAAGGCAGATCACTTTGGCCGAAACAAGTTGTCACAGGCCACGTGCACGCATTAGAAAAGACCCCTAGTGCATGGAAAGCCAGCCAATATCGCCCACTAACGGTGTTTTCCATAGTATACAGGACTTGGTCATCCATAAGGGCAAAGCAAACGCTGGCGTTCCTGAGCCAGTACGTGTCCGCACAAGTGACCGGAAACATCCCGGGTAGGTCATGCACCGATTTATGGCTAAATATCCAATTGCACCTTGAGGAATGCATGACAGACCAGGTCCCTGCCGCTGGAGTCGTTGCCGATCTTGTTAAAGCATATAACTTGTTGCCTCGGCTCCCACTGTTAGCCATTGGATTGCATCTTGGAATAGCCAAACCCATCATCCATGCATGGGCAAACGCTCTTCACCAGATGGAAAGGGCTTTCAGTGTTCGTGGCACAATAGGACCACCACTGACCACCACAACCGGATTCGCTGAAGGATGTGGCCTCAGCTGTGCCGCCATGCTATTGTGTAACATAGCACTGTCACGATGGTTGCATATCAGATTCCCTTCCATTAGGCTGTGGTCATATGTTGATAACCTGGAGCTAACAGGCAAGACCATTTCCGAAGTCCACCAAGGCCACCGGTTGATGACACAGTTCTGTAATCTCCTAGACCTTCAACTAGATGAAGCTAAGACCTATTACTGGGCAAATGACGCAGCCGAACGACAGGTAGCACGACAATCACACCTCCAGCTGCAAGCCTCCGCCCGTGATCTTGGAGCTCATATGGAGTATGGCCGCCGAAAAACTAACCATGTCCTTCAGAACAGGGTCAATGCCATGCCCAGTCTGTGGAATGCTTTGGCCAGATCGCCAGCACCATACCGACAAAAAGTCGATGCCCTCAGAACCAAAGGATGGCCTCAGGCCCTATCTGCGGTCTCGTCCGCGAGCTTGGGAGACACCCACGTGAGAACATTGCGCACAGGTGCCTGTCGAGGCCTTCGTGTTCACGCCCCCGGCATTAGCCCGATTGCACACCTGTCACTAGTGGAGCATCCAACATCAGACCCAGCATGCGCGATGTTGTTGGACACAGTTTTCACTCTCCGTCGCCATGCATGCCCGGACAGAGTGAGTGACATCGTCGATCGACTGACCGAAGCCAGGTGGGATACTCCGCCACGACCAGGTCCATGTCATGTCCTGCTCGAACGCTGGCACTCCATAGGCTGGAGCTGGATAGGACAAGGGTGGGTCCTCGACCACGAATCTCAGCCGTTGGCCCTCCTTCACGGGTCGCATGCCGAGGTCTATCGTCGGTTGCTTGAAGGGTGGCAAAATCTCGTCCAACAATGCCTGACCAAAAGGAAAACCTTCCAGGGGATGGAGTGGGTCCACCCAGGATTCACACTCGAAAATTTCCGTGCATATAATCCACATCAGCAGGGACTGCTTCGTAAGATCCTTAATGGTACGTTTTTCACGGCTGATTCCCAGGTCCATAACGATAAAGCCCACACTCTAACATGTAAGTTCTGTGGCCAACAGGATTCCCAATTCCACAGATTTTGGGAGTGCATCCCTCTGGCCAGTGCCAGACCGCACCCATGGCTCACAACACAGGTTGTCGCAGGAGGGCTGCCCAAATGCCTGACTTACCATGGGTGGATGGGCTTGCCTGGGTCAGTTCGAGAGTTGCATAGGGCATTGGCCAACTGCCCAGACACCACAGATGCCTTTGAACAGCCGCCATTCCAACCACGTGATCTCTTTTTGGATGGATCGTGCGTCAACCCAACCTGCCAGTTCACCAGGATAGCAGGCTGGGGTATCGTTGTCGCCCATCCGGATGACCCTGATCTCTGGTGGCCCCTGGCCCAAGGCCGTGTTCCAGGCAGACGCCAAACAAGTGGACGTGCCGAAATCTTAGCGGCCATCAGTGCCCTGCGGTTTGTCTTGCGCCACGGATGCTCTGTGCGTATTTGGTGCGATAACGCCCAAGTCGTAAGCACTCTTCAGGAGGCCCTGCACAGGCCGTCGGAATGCAAAATAGGCAGGAAAGATTTCGATTTGTGGACCCTTCTTTTTGCACTTGCTAGGACATTGCAAGGACACTTAGTCACGGTCCACAAAATTGCGAGCCACCAAGACAGCTCCAACGCCAGTTGGATCGAGAAATGGGCATTTCAAGGTAATGATAATGCCGACAATTGTGCACGCTGGAGCACTTTGTTCCCGAATTCCCTTCATCGTCTGTGGCAACAAGCAACGAATGACATTGCTGCCGCACGAATCTTGAGAAACCAAACACATGAGAACATGCTAAAGGTGAGTGAAGTCGCGGTTAAGAAAGACTTGCCCCCAAGGGCAGACGATCCACCACAAACCGCCTTTCCATTACCGATTCAGGAGACGACATGGGCGCCTTTGCCCTCGCTGCCACAAACATGCACCCATAAATTTGTGGGAGAGGGTTGGCCTCTCCTGAGCACCTGGTCCCAAAGCTTGCATCTCCCAACAGCAGACGCTGTGTACGTACCCTGGTTTTTCTTGCTAATAGATTTCGTTCTCCATACTGGCAGTGGAGGGATTCGAGCCACACATAAATATACACGATGGCACTGGCTTACCAAAGATGAGGCACGACAGTTCGAGCTTGTTGACAGAATCAAATGGCTTCGATTGTTTTTGATAAGAGTGCACAAGCTTGAAAACATCCCGCTTCACTCTTCGTATGTCCGCCCAACAACACGACTGGTGGTGTTCTGGGCACATTGCGTGTGCCTGCGCATTGCACCGGACCGCTTGAGAAACATAGAGGCTCACATTGGCCAGTTCAAGGCAGTCCTCCTCACTGGACGAGACTTGTTCGACCTGCAGCTGTAGCTAGCTAGCTCCCACTCGGGCCAAGGTTGCCCCCGCCATAAGCCGCGGCGCCTGATCCCTTCGGAGAAACGGAGAAATGGAGGCCATCGCTAGTAGGTTGGAGGCCATCGCCTCTTGGATAGGAATCGCTCTTAGGTTGTAGGCCATTGCTCTTAGGTTGGAGGCCATCACTCTTAGAAACAATACAAATGTAAAAGGAAGAAAGGTCTAATATAGTTTGCTATTAGGATGGAACCAAATCATTAGTGCGAGCGTTTCTTCAAGGAAGCTTCCCCCGCGGCCCTTAGGGCGGCGGCGGGAGCTTCCTTGAAGAAGCGCGAGCTATCCTGCGTCCAGTTCCTAGTAGCTTAATTGTAGCACGCTACCCCTAGCTACTAGCGGGCTGCCTACCCCCTTCTTTTAAATAAAATAGAAGATCTCTTGTTCCTAATAGCTTCTTGTTACTACTAGTAAGGCACCTGTTACT